>CM076649.1:22520662-22638622 GCA_038496675.1 Rachycentron canadum
TCCTTCCCCTCCTTCCCCCTCTTCCCCCCTCCCACGCGTCGCTGTGCTGGACGTCATGAGCATAGTAATTGCGCTGGGAGTCACTACACCTGAAACGTCTTACTCAGATATGGCTGCGGGATCAGAGTAAGTACCCACTACCAGTTAAGTTGGACTCAGATAGTTGTTTTATCTTAAAGAAAAAGTATTTTCTTTCTTGCTTTGCCCATCTCTACCTGTTGCACCATTTTTACTCTCCAACCTACTGACATCTGTTGATACATTAATACAGCTAAAATAGAGCAAGTGTCAATGAGCAAATTGAAACAAACCTGACACAAAAGAAAACAAGGGTAGATGTTGAAGTTAGAGACAGAAATGGCCCGTTATAATGACCTATGGCTGACTTGAGTTTTTAATATATATATCCCTAACCATCACAGTGATTTACAGTTAATGAAAAATTGCACTTAAAGAGAATTTAGTAGTTATTCCCTTTTAGAAAATGTATTGTAGTACAGCTATTTTACCCAAAGCAACACAATCTGTTCATGCAATATTGGTGAACTCTTTCTCACATTTCTCTAACTGTGGCCAATTGGTTTGTGATAAACTATGCTTCCTTCAGCAGTTTTCTGTTTTCTCTACAAAGTCTCCTGGAAAGAACTAAAGACTAAACTTTACCTGAGAGAAATAAAGAAAATACTGAATGCGATACCTTAATTCAGAATGGCTGCACATGCCCTCAAAACTGTTTAAAACTGAAACAATGTAACACTGATCCTTATATAACGATGGACGACAAACTAATACCAATAAAAGCCTTCTCTCTCCCCATCCAAGCCACTCTGAAAATTCTGAACTTTTAAAGTCACCCAGTATTGTTTTTCCAACATGGAGCAGATTTATGCAGTGGAGCAGCACCCCAAGAGCCTAATTATTATGCTTGTCATTTTTAAAATTATGACCAGCCCTCTCTCTGTGCAAGGAAGGGAGACCTGTATCATATTTCCTCATCAGGAGATATGATATATGTTTGTTTATTTTCAGTAGTGTCTGCAGACAGCCTTAGTAAGAACACTACCACTTCTCTGTCGATAATTCTGCTGCGGAGATTGAAGTTATTTGGAATACACTTGGCCTCTCTCCCACCCACCCCTGTTCATGGCCCCCTTTCAGGTCCTCCACACCTCAGACAGTAGGACTGACTCTAACATGAGAGATAATGCACTGTCTCTGTTGAGGTAAACAAAATCCCAAGATTAAAATGTAAGATTTTGTCAGTTTGATAGTTTTGACATTTAAATTTGCTCCAGCTTTGGAGGACCAGGGGGAAAAGGCAAGGTTATTCACTGTCTAGCCAGACCTCGGCTAAAGGGCAGAAGGAGTTGCGTAACATAATGGCGGCTCACATTCCATCTCCTAAATTGCAGCTCTCCCAGGCTGGAGAGCAACTTGAGCAGCTTGGTGCCATCTAGTGACTGACTGATGTCTTTTATTAAAACAGTCGGCAACACATTTCCTGTAGTGGAAAATACATAAAATTTTAGTTTTATCTTTATTCCTTTATTCTTTATTCCTTATTCCTTCCTATAGCCCTGAGTCAGTTGAAGCAAGCCCTGCTGTGAATGAGAAAAACTACAACAACCACAGCTGTGGGAGCGCACAGAGTCATGGGTATCGTGGACTACCATATGCTGTGAGTTCATACTGCTCTTTTCCAATCATCAATTCTAATCATAGCATGTCTTGTTGTTAGAAGAATTACTCTTTATTAATCAAAAATAAGTTGGCTACAGATGTGAACATTTTGAAAGCTAAAATAACAGTCTAATATATCCAGTCATTTCTTTTTCTAACCTTTTCAAGTCACTTGTTCTATTGAAATGGAACAGCAAGAGTAAAACTAGTTTGATTAAATCCATGAATGTGTCTATCCTTTTATTAGTCTCCTGTAACCACAGCCTACTTCTGTTATTAACAGCTGCACTGTTTCACATACCTGTTTTTTTGCCCCCATTTTCATTCGTCTCCGTTTTCCGTTTCCCTTTTTGCCTGAACACCCGTTGTTTGAAGATGCAACAGTCTTCCGTTGTGTGTTGTCAGGATCACAACTATGGCGCACCCCCTCCCCCCACCCCACCTGCTTCCCCGCTCCCCCAAACCATCATCCCTCGCATGGATCTCAACGGCATGCTACTTGGCTCCCGCTATCACGAAACTCCTGAGGAGAACTCAGCTGACAGCGACAGCTCCTCAGAGGAGGATGGAGCCATGGCCAGCTGGTGTCACTGCAGCCTGACGCCGGATGGCTTGCTCATTAAATGTGACAACTGCAGGTAATGGATGGAAATCTGCATCCAGAAGAACTTTGTTATTCAACTGTTCCCACATTTCCTGCATTGGGTCAGACGCATAGATTCATAATAATCTGTATTTCTGAAAAGTGAACACCAGTTTTTGACAGATCTAACATAATTTGTGAAACGTTGTACCTTGGTAAAAATGAGTGCAGTGGATTTTGCTCTTTACAAGTGGCAGTTCGTTTGAAATACTTATTTGTTCTATTGTGGTTTTTGCTTCAGGGGACTTGACAGGAGGAAAGGAGCAGAAGGCCCTCACAGGAAAACAGAAAATGTCTCAGGTATGTGTCTTTTCACATTTTTATTCATTCACGCTTAGAAGTTAATTTCATAAAGCATATAACCGACAGATGTTCTTTTCCCAAAATATCTTATAACTTGTGTTTTCTTGGTAGCTGGAGAAAGCAGTGCCACAGAGAGTGGTGATGAAGAGGTGTCACCCTCTACCATCTCTTATACTGCCACCCAGCATACACCCACCAGCATCAAACTTACTGTCAACCGGGTCAAAAGGAGCAAATCCAAAAAGAGGAAGAAGAGCACAGAAAAGGGCCGAGGAACACCAAAAGGCAAGAAGGTCAAGGTACGCAAACTGATAAGCAGAGTGGTTTCCTGCAAAAATTAATTGATAGATTGAACAAAATGATAAATGCCATGAGTAAGTCCCTGTATGGATATTGTTTTTGTCATTTGTTACATGTTTGCCACAATAAGCACCTCAAATTAGAATAGTAATCAGTGGGTTTATTTTCCTTATTTCAGGCTTTCAGGGAGGGTTCGAGGAAGTCCATGAGGATGAAGGTAACATTTGAGTTAACATTTCATTCATGTAAAGTCATCCATTACATAGTGCTATAAACTTCATGTTTCCCTATAAACTTCATGTTTCCCTCTCTCTCTAAAGTAAAACTCTCATAGATAGATAGATAGATATACTTCAATTCATTCATAACCTGTTCCATCTTTTCTTCTGCCTAGAACTCAACAATGGAGGCCAGCGTGCTAGATGAAAATACAGCAGAGGGGTGGGAGAGCAGGATCCGCCAGTGGACAGACCAGTATGAAGAGGCTCTGGCAAACCAGTACAGTGCTGATGTTCAGACATTGCTGCAACTTCACCGTGCTGCCAGCACCACTGCCTCAAAAACTGAGAGCGGCACCACAATGCCTCCCTCCACCACACAGATCCAAAACTCAGTCGATGGCATGGACACCATCAACCGTACTGAGCTGGCCTGTAACAATACGGTGCTTGGCTCACAGATGCAGGTTAGCCAGAGTCTGAATCCAAACTCTGTCCTTTTGGACTGAACAATATATTTGTTAATTTTACAGTGTATTATCACAGTGCATTCATGTGAAATAGCACTAATGCAATATGATTAACAAAATTAAGTTAATAATAACCCTTCATAACACATTAGAAGTTTACTGACTGTGCAAGTTAGCTTTTTTTACTGACTAACTAGATTCTGGTCCATCAGATAAATTACTTTAGTGAGCTTTGTTAGTTTTTAGTTTGTGGGCATGTGTAGTCTGTATGGGAAATGACCAGTCACAGTTCTGTACTCATGTCATGATACTTTTAATGCGAGCCTGCAGTTGCTAAGAAATAATTTGTGATTGACTTTTTGTAGCTCCAGTTGGGGCGGGTAACACGAGTGCAGAAACACAGAAAGATCCTCCGAGCAGCCAAGAACCTGGAACCAGACACGCTAATCATTGAATACCGGGGAAAGGTCATGCTCAAACAACAGTTTGAAGTCAACGGGCACTTCTTCAAAAAGTAAGAGATCACAGTTTGTGAGTGATAGGCTATAACAACTGTGGTATTTGTGTCCAAAGACAGCTGGATAGATTGTCAGGGTCCATTTTTCTTTCAGCTTCATTTTTGAAGTAGTAAACAATTATTTTTGACGCCATTCTCCATATCTTTCCAGACCCTACCCTTTTGTGCTGTTTTACTCAAAATTTAACGATGTAGAGATGTGTGTTGATGCACGCACCTTTGGAAATGACGCACGTTTCATCAGGAGGTCCTGCACACCCAATGCTGAGGTCAGCCATGAAGCTTTTTTTGAATTTAAATACATGTCTGTAATGTAATATATTAATATATATATGTGTGTGTGTATGTATGTATGTATGTATGTATGTATGTCCTTAAGCATAATATTAAATTTTGCCAGGGTGCTCTGCATTTTTTAGAGAAAATTTCCATCTGTTCCTGTCAACAGGTCCGACATATGATTGCTGAGGGTATGATCCATCTGTGTATCTATGCTGTCAGTCAAATCACAAAGGACACTGAGGTCACCATTGGATTTGACTATGAATTCAATAGCTGGTCAGTATTAATTTTTTTCTTTTCACCTTCTTTGAACCAGCCCCAAAAAGCAGCACAACTCAAAACCCTTACACTCAAACAGAATTGATAAGTACAAGTGGTAATGGACAAAATCCTGTCTAGAAATGTATAGTAGATATGATTGCAACATATATTGGTATTAGATATTGAGCAGGTTTTTTGTTTTACCTTAAAACATGTTCCTTTTCCCCCCTGTGGGCATTTTCTCAAATGTAATAATCTCCTCTCTTGGTTACAAACCACCAGCAATTACAAAGTGGACTGTGCCTGCCATAAGGGCAACCAGAACTGTCCAGTGCAGAAGCACAACCAAAGCCCCAGGGATAACTTCCTAAGTCCCCCCTCCCTGCTGCCTCCCTCTCCTCTGGTTGGTGCTGAGACCCGACGGAGAAAAGCTCAGAGAAGGGAAATGGAGGGCAGCCTGGCCAGTGACAGCAACCAGACCCTTGACGAGCACCAGGATGCCAAAGAACTGCAGGGGATAAGTGATGCAGAGGTGTGTGTTTAAATAAAATTAAGTGGTGTGTGCATTAATTAGGTTAATACTACAGTTAAGTAAAGATATCATCATGTCAATGATAGCTTGACAATAAACTCTAGCAGACATTTATGTGGCAACAGACAGACAATAATGTTCTAAACACGGCTCTGGGTTTTTAAAATTTTCAATGGTATCAAAATACAGTGACAAGAAAAAGTCTGACCTCTTTAGAATGACTTCTTTGTGAATTGGTCATAAATGTGATCTGTTCTTCATCTAAGACATTCACAGTTGTAGTGGAAAAACAGGTTGAACCTACTTTAGCAACAATAAACTCAACCAAGCTCTTCTGGAAGCTGCAGCTCAGACCTGCACAATGTTCAGGACCATTCTTCTTTCAGAACTGCTTCAGCTCAGCCATATTCTTTGGACGCCTCGTGGGTACAGCTCTTGAGGGTCATTCCTCAGCATCTCAATTGGGTGAAGGTCAGGGCTAGGCCATTCCAAAAGTAGGATCTTCTTTTGTTTATGCCATTCTGTAGTGGATTTACTTGGCTGTTCAGGGTCATTGTCCTGCTGTATCACGAGCTTCCATTAACCTACAGCTGGAGGACAGACACACTGACATTATCCTGTAGGTCCTTGGTTAACTTGAGAATTTATTATCCCCCCAATGATGGCAAGCTATCCAGGCTCAGAGGCATCAAAGTAGCCTCAAATCATGACTCCTTCCACTGCACGTTTCCATGGGGATGATGTTAACATGTTGGTTTACACCATATGTAGTGGTTCTTCCCAAACAATTCAACTCCAGTCCACAAAACATTTTCTCAGTAGCATTGTGGAGTGTCAGGTGCACAGCAATGATTTATTTTCTTTTGAGAGCAGCAGCTTCATTTTGGTGTCCTGCCATGGACGTGGTGCCTGTTCAATGTTTTGCATAGTCCAATTAGCTTTTGTTGAATAATTTGTCAAGGGATGCATATACTTTTTCCAACCTACACTGTGAATGAACAAAAACAATAATGTGTATTAGTTAAAAACAGTTTGTTCATTCTAACTTTAATGAAGATCAGATCATCATTTAACATGCATTTATACATAAATACAGATAATTCCAGAGAATTCACATACTCTTTCTTGCCATTGTATTGCTTTTACTTACTGCTGGGTAAGATGTTTTCCTAATGTGCTGCATGTGCAATCAGGAGAGACTGCTGGATGAGGGGAAGACGGAAGAGGGAGAGCTTGGAGAAGTGGATGAAAATGGGGTCTCCAGTAAAAGAGTATGCCATTTTCTGTTTTCCAAATAACTGTAACAAACCCCAGTACTTTTCCTTTATTTTTATGTTCTGCATGATGAATGGATTCCAGTTCAAATGTCAGTTACTCAGAGGACAATGTTTTTCAGCTAATTCTCTGAAACTGCCTATGTAACTGAACTTTTGTGACTCTGCCTTTTCACGTAGACATTTAACAGCCTGGAAAGGAGGCGAAGGAGACTAGGAGGAGCAGAGATGAAGCAGGAGGGTGTGGAAACTGAAGACGGGGCAGAAAACCCCACAGGGAACACCCCAATGCCCCACAGCACTGGAGTTGGGGTCAGCACGCGACGCACCACTTATGTCATGGTCAGTGAGAGAAAGCTGCAAGTTTTTTAATCTATATTAAAGTGAAAGAAAAGAAGAGGCCGAGCGGCGTACTGCTGGGGGCAGGGACAATAGAAAAAAAAACATACTTAAGCAACCTATAAAATGCCCGCCTGAAAAACCAGTATTAGATAAAGTGCATATTGTGTTTTGACCATTTTCACCACCATCTTGTCTATCTTGTCGTTTTTAGGTGGGCATTTTTAAATGGTTGAAATATATTTTTCATTCTGTCCCCATCCACAGCAGTACTCCTGCCTGCTCCTCCAACTTGGGGTGAGCTCGCCCAGACCTACTGCAAGTGATGCACAGACTGTATACAACCCCATGTAAAACAACCTGAACAATCACTTTTAATCTTTCATTGTGTTATTTGTGTTATTAATTAATTTATGCAACTTATACTTTCTGCTATAGGAAACGCCAACTATTGAAGAAAAGACCTCATTACCCTACTTGCCTACACCAGTTGCTCCCCCTAAACCTGCGCGACCTACCAAGCCTCGGCCCAAAAGCCGGATGTCCCGCTACCGATCAAGCTCATCACAGCGGGCTCGTCGGCAACGTCAAGCCCTCGCCCAGCAGGCAGCAGCAGCAGCAGCAGCAGCAGCAGCTGCAGCATTGGCAACAGTGCCACCATCAGCTGAACAGGGGGTTGCTCTGGATGAGGATGGATCTCAGGGTCCTTATGGTGCTGAACATGGCCACGGAGAGAGCAGTCTTGGGGGTCATATCCTAGATGGAGATGGCCCAGGTCTGAACTGCATAAATAGGGGCAACTTGCGCTACCCCAAGACCAAGAAGGTTTGAGCACATGAGAAAAAAAATCTACAAAGTTTATTCTATGATCAAGTCCAGTTTTCCTAATGTGTTATTTTATTTGTTTTGTGGAATGCCACAGTACCTTGTGACAGAGTGGCTGAATGACAAGATCCCTGGAGGGGAGAAGGTCCACCAAGAGGTGCCAGTTGAGCGCCTGCTGCGGATAACCACTGACCCCACGGTGCTGGCCACCACCCTCAACATGCTGCCAGGCCTCTCCCACTCATCGCTCATTTGCACCACACCCAGACACTACGTCCGCTTCGGCTCCCCCTTCA
This sequence comes from Rachycentron canadum, assembly GCA_038496675.1. NCBI lineage: Eukaryota > Metazoa > Chordata > Actinopteri > Carangiformes > Rachycentridae > Rachycentron > Rachycentron canadum. The sequence goes on from CM076649.1 coordinate 22,528,603, forward strand.
ACCCTGAGAGACGCAGGCCCCGCCCACTCCAAATGGATGGCACCTATGGCTGCTACAAAAAGGTAAGTGATTCAGCAAGGGCAAGGTGTCTTGCAAAGATGAAATATCTACAAAATCAAAATTCAGATCTACTACTGCAAGCTGTCATATGCTAAGGCTTATTTGTTATTTTGCCACAGCGATGGATAAAGCAGGTTGAAGATGAGAGCTGTTCAGCCAGTATGGAAGATGGCACAGAGTCCACCTCTTCCCAGCAAAGTACCAGCAGCAGATCCACCCCCAACCCCCTGTCCAGTGGTACGTACACATCTTCTTCCGATGATGATTTACTGCTGCATTTTCCATAATAACCAAAGCTGAGAGAAGATATATATATATATTTTCAGTACTGTGCAAAATTCTTAGGCAACCCCTAGATTAGTTTAAGCATTGTTTAAGCAATGCTATAATGATCTTATATAATTGTGTCTCAGTCTCTTTACTGGAATAAAAGCAGGAAATGTAGGACATGTGTATTCAGTATTGAAAGTATTTCGTGTGACCTCCCATTACACTTGAGCAACAGCAGGAACGTGGCTCTTAAACCTAAATGGAATGGAGCCTTAATTAATGTCAGTGCTAACACCTGTATTTGTATTTGACTGTTTCATGTCAACATGATGCTGTTAAAAAGGTCCATTACACCAGGTTTGAGCAGGACATGCTCGAGCTTTACAGACCCATGTTGTATATTAGCAGCTTCCAATGAGGTTAACTCATTGGAAGCTGCTAATATGTAGAAGACCAACTTTCAATCACATCGTTCCATTAAAAATGACAAAGATCACAGAATCTGACAGACATAAAATCATCATTTAGCATCACCAAGGCCACTGTCAAAAGGAAATCAGCAAACAAACTGGATCCTCAAGATGTGGTGTTCAAGCTGTTATAGAGACATTTGAATCAGAATAGGTCAAGGAGATCAGGAGAGGTCAAGCACAAAAAAGGACTATAAGAGAGACAGGAAGAAGTCCAGCAAGTACCTGGCTCAGCATCTGGCAGTTTCATTAGGATAAAGACAAGTTGACCTTCTACAGTCTGAAGAAGCTGGATCAGGAATGAGCTTTGTGGAAGGACAGCAACCAAGAAACCACTTTTCCAAAAGGGGAACAGGGTGAAAAGGCTAAGATATGCTAAAGCTCACAAAGACTGGAATGAAGATCAGTGGAAAAGAGGATTATGGAGTGATGAATACAAATTTGAAGTATCCAATTTGTTTGCTGATTTCCCTTTGACAGTGGCCTTGATGATGCTAAATGATGAGTTTATGTCTGTCAGATTTTGTGATCTTTGTCATTTTGAATATAATGATGTGATTGAAAGTTGGTCTGATACATATTAGCAGCTTCCATTGAGACGCATTAGCCTGTGGACACTGTTTTTTTTCTGTTTTTTTAATACTGCATAGACATTTCCTGTATTCTCTGCTTGTATTCTAATCGAGATTACACTGAAAATTATATATGATCATTATAGCATTGATAAAACAACAAATCTGTATATGTATGCATGTATGAAAATACTGTCTTATACAGTGGTGGGAAAAAGTATGTGAATCCTTTGGAATGGCCTGGCTTTCTGTGTTAGTTCGTCACACCCATTAAACATTCACAGTCCTGGTGGAAAAAGTGGATACAATACCTGTTCAAGCCTCCTTTTTGCAGAAATGATGTCAGATGCTGATCATATCTGCGTAATGTTCAGAAAGAATTTTGGACCCTTCTTTCTCACAGCTGCTTCAGCTCAGATTTATTGGATGAGGATTAGGATGTCTGGCATGAGAAATGGAAATGTAAAAAAATAGCAACAGCAAACACTAAAATGTGTGTTTCTATAGAAGACTCAAATGTGGGTATTGGGAGGTGGAGAGAGATTCTGTGACTACAACTGTACAAAAGTGCATGCAAAGAACAATTTCACTATTGACCTGTGAAAAGGAAACCAGGTAATCTGATAAACAAAAGATACACAAGGCCTATCATCTGTCATTATGATATTTTGTGTATCATTACATGCAATATAGTCATTAAATTTTTTAAATGACTGTTATAATGAATTCTGGTATATATCACAATACCCCAGGTTGACAGTGGCAGATTTTTCTTGTGAATAGCAAACAAAGTGTAAGTGTTTGTTTTATAAGGCAAAGAAATTAATCCAAACCGTCAATCTGGTTTCATTGACCAGACTCCGTGTTTATGAACTGACCCCAGTTAGCTTCTGTTGATGTTATTAGCTACATGAATGTTTGATGTATTCAGTAAGAACAATATTTATTATTATTATTGATATTAGTTGTTTGTTCTTTTTTTTTTTTTTTTTTTTTTTTTTTTTTTTTTTTTTTTACACATTTTATGTCTTTCAAATCTCAGAACTCAATGCCCCATTTAAAAAGCGCCGATCCAAGTATGTGGTAGAGATGACACCAGCACCCCGGAACCATCTGCTTCGCCCACTGTCACCCATCACACCACCACTCCCAGAGGACTCCCTCCACCCACTACTCCACACCCCTTGTGGCTCCCTGCTGCCCAATGGCCTGGCCTACTCACCCATGCCCTCACTTCCCGCCAGCCGCTGCAACACACCGTTGCAATTTGAAGTGAGGGCACAAAAACACACCTAGTTCTACAGTTTCTGTAGATGTTTACATCTGTAATGCCCAAAGATTAATGTAGTAGTACCACCTTTACCAGTCTGGTATAGCACACAAATCCCACATGAACACATTCTAGGACTTCTTTAGTTAACCGTTCTAAATGAAAATGGAAATGTCAAATTTTACAATTTGATGTTATACTTTTAGCAACAACCTCAAACTTAGTCAGAAAATGTTTAAGACCTTGATGATACTTTATTGTGAAAATTGTGTGTTTTAGTTAAACTAAAACTTGAAAATCAGGTGTACATTGTGCAAATTGGATCAAATTTCTCATGAATGATGACCATTTCAGTGAAGACTGATGTGAATATTTACATGGCATCATATTCACAGTGCCACCTACTGAAAACAGGTAGTAAGCCTTCATTTACAATTGTCATTTTTACATGAAATTTGTAGTCTGGGCTACATAATGGACTTTTGCTGTTGATGTACCCGTGAAGATTGTTTAAATATAATAAACATGGGACACAAATCGCTGTTAGAGTTAGTCATGTTTCTAACACCCTTTGCTTTTTTTTTCTAGAACATATCATCCCCTGAGACATCTCCTGTTCACCGGCCAGAGTCCATCTCCCCTGAGGTACACTCCCGTCTGTCCACCACTGATTCCTAATTACTAATGCAAACTATTAAATACTGCTAAATGCTGACTGTTTACTACAATTCTTTGTCCTTTACTTCTTTACTTTCAGCCTTGTCTTCAGTCAGACTTTGAAGTCCCTCGGCCTCAGTTTCCAGACTTGTCACTCCCCTCCAGCTTGGAGAGTCCTGTGGCCATGACCTCAGATGACTTTTCTCTTCATGGTTGCCCCTCGGGCCCAGATTTCCAGGGTCCATCATCAGTTGGGACCAGTTCCCTAAACCCAGTGTCCTGTCCTTCCTCAGACCTAAACCCCCAAAACAGGGAGCAGGCCTTTAGGACAGAGTTCAACCTCATATACACCTGCTCGCCCCTCAATGCAAACTTGGGGAACCCTGTGGCCACTGACTGCCGCCAGTCCCAGTCGGAAGGAGGCTTCTCCCCTGCAGAGTCCTTCCATAGTTCCATAAGTGGGCAGGGGCTGATAGGAGATGTGGGCCCTGGTTCCATGTCACCCTATGGTGAGCCTCATTATGGAGGAGGCTACCCAGACAGTGGCACACCTCCTCACACCAGCAACCCACCACAAAAGAGGAAGGCAAGTTCTCTGCATCTTAATGATAAGAATGTTAAAACTTTTTTTTTTTTTAAGATAATTTTTTACGTAAATCTTCTCAAGCACAAATGACTTATCATATCTGCAAATTGAAATGCCAAACAACAAGTCATGTGTTTTTCTGCGTGTTATGTATGCCCATTGACTTTTTCTTAAATATTTCAATTGGTCCCTTGTGTCAGGGATAAATCCAATTACAAGATGCATTTAAAAACATACATAAACCATATATAACCATTTTATGTGTATATCTGAAATGATTTCGACTTTGTAGCTTTGACCCTCCTTACCCCTTCCCTTTCCCTCAGTCCCCTTCCTCCCCCTCGCTGTTAGTTGAAACCTTCTGCCAAGTCTCTCTTCCGCTTTTCTTCCAAGGCAGAGGGCCAACCAGCATACCATTAGTCTGCTGACAGGGAAGCCAGATTACCAGGCTATATCTGTAAGAAGTGAATACAAGCCAGTACAAAATATGGTGAATATTCTCCCAACTACATCTTTAGAAGTGTGCATGTAAATATTGTTTCTTTGCATCTGCATACAACACCCACCCCATGCTCCGTCAACAACTCCGTCCTTTCTCCTCGTCCAAATCTACATTGAATTCTGATTCTATAGTTTTGAGCAGGAGTTTTGATTCGTTGTGCCATTTCAGTCAAAATCATTGACATGTGTGAAGGTTCATCCATTACCTTAAGAGGCTGAGTCGGATGGTTCATGTATTTTCATGATGTTGTCAAGATGAAGACCATGTGTATTTGCTCCATCTCGTCAATGGCTCTTTCCACTCTTAATGTGATCAATGGTATGTGCAGCTTTACTGTAAGCAATGCTAAATTTAGCAGTATGGTTTACAGACATATTTATGTATATGAAGGCAAATACATGAAAAGGTAAAATATTTGGCTTTTATTTTGTAGCTCCAGCCAGTGGTTCAATCAGTACAAGAATACTCACTGTACTCAGATCTCAGCTTTTTAGTTGTGACTGCATCACTGAGGATCAGTGAACAGCCCTCGAAACATAAGCAGTCAAATGATCAGACAGGTTTCAAATCAGCCAAATTATGAGGCAGATGATCCAACCCCCATCGAGAGTTAAACTATAAGTAAACGCACCTACCATATTGCTAGTAACACCTTGCACAGGGGATCTGACAGTACACAGCTACAAGTATAGGAAAATGGAAACTGCGACAGTAGGTGTAAACTCATGACCCCACTACTAATTTGGGCAATGAGTTTACCATTTGTCTTTGATTTCCCTTGGTAATAACACTGGTCCTACAAAAGTAAAGCTCAAGTTGTACTGGAACATCACAGAAAAAATTTTTTTTGGCCATCTCTAATGTGGTTTACAGATAAAAACTGTATGTTTATACTTTATATATTACACAAGAAAAACATACCTGAAATAATGTGGAGTCTATAAAGGCAGCAAGTGTTATGTGTCCATTGAAGAAAACTGGCGCTTGGTCATTTCATACTCTGACTTACTACACTGTCTTTTACAGTCTCTACTTTATGTAATCAGATGTTTTACAAAGATTCTGGCAAGAGCCATTCATGTCAATATCTGAGTCTGCTCATCATCCTGCTCTCCTCCCTCCTTCATGAATCCTCCTCTGTTGCCACAAGCCTTTTCTATGTCATGACAACATTAACCTGGGATGAGTGTTCTCATTCTCATTGAAGAGTAGAGGTGTGTTTCTATGTTGTGAGTGTACAAACTTTCTGTGGACGTTGATGAGTGTCTTTAGTGTTTCAGCGTGGTTGCATCATGGTGTGGTGCATTTAAAGTTGCCTGCTCTTGCTTCAAAGCATTAGATGCTGTATGTTACTAACAATGCATTCAGAACACAAAATGATGATGATGCTGTAATCGGAATTTTTCACATGACTTGAAGTATGTCAATAGAATGGAACAAAATAAAATGCATACAGTATCATTTTCATGTTAAGGTAATTTCCATGGTGATTAAGGTTTCTTTCTTTGTAACATATTGAATAATGGTAAATACTGTTTCCAGGTGAGTCCTCTCTGGTGTGGTGCATGCGGCCCATCACTCAGTGCAGTTTTTGTGAATGTGATTGAGTCAGCAGCCCAGCATCACTGTGACAGACATAAAGTTGTATGTTAAAACTACACATCAGATTGTGTGTCTTTCTCTCAAGAATAGATATTTAATAGAACCTTTCTTCCCTCTGCTCCCTCAGGTGTCTTTGCTAGAGTACCGTAAAAGGAAGCAGAGCAGTGGTCGTGAGTCTGAGCCCGCTGGCAGCAGCTCCTCTCTGGGGGGCACCCCCACCAGGCCTGGCTCCCACTACAGCCTGGACTCCCATCATCCCCATCCGCATTCCCATCTCCAGATGCAGCCGCTGGCCTCCCCACACAGCTCCTTCTCTTCCTCAGCACACACCAACCCTATTTCTCAGATAGAGGAGATCAGTCCTCCAGACCACCAGAGCCTGTCCGTGCAGTCCAGACACCAGAACAGCAACAACAACCAGTGGTGAGGAGCTGAGAGCAATGATTGATTGATGATTCAGAACATGTTGCATCACTCCGAAGCTCTTCAGAGTCAGAGTTCAAAGTCACGTTTTAAAAGCTGGTTCAGGATTTGTTCCTGATCAGAGCTGACTGGTAGATAACCTCTGGATTTATATTGTTTCCAAGGATGGTTCCTACTACTGTTGAACGTCTAAGGGAAGGCCAGGGTGTTCTGGAGCGTGTGCTAAGAAGTATCAAGATGGAGCGCATTTACAAGAGGAGCGATAGCTCTACAGAGAAGGAATTTGGTATGAAGACATTAGAAACTTCTGAGACCCCTGCAGAAAAATTGGTTCGACAAAACCATACAAATAACTGTATAAGTAAACGTACTATAATATTTCAAGTACTGTAACTTTCCTAATAATGTTTTTCAGTGCTGGAGTTGATTCACCTTTGCATTTGCGTTTTCAGATGCAGATCGATATGAGCTGCAGGCAGTGGCCTCTCCCATGAAGAGTCCACACAGATACAGCCCGTCTGTGTACTCACAGCAGGTAGCCTTCACAAATTGTTGATGTCTTTCCACAACCACCGGTTGTACCACCACCTATTCAACCTTTTTCTAACAATGATATTTGTATACAAACTCCTCATGACAATATTATCCTTTTCAGTGTATTTCTATTTGTGTTGAAGACACAAACTTGAATAAATGTTAGTGTAAATGAGGCCATTGTTGGTTTGAGGTGATCATATCTTGAAGTCATTTTGACATCATTTACATTTGGGTTGATGGGTTACCCATGATGCCTGGTCAGTGGTGCATTTAAATCACCATTGGCCATAAATGAAGTAATTAGTGTCTTCAGACCTATGACATTTTCAGAAATATTTAAATACCAAGTAAGTCTTGCTTTTCCTGAAAGTCCTGTGTATCTGCCTCCCTGGTGGATCATACAGAACTACTATTACATTGTTTTAGCCCCACATATTCATTCAGTTCGTCAAATAATAGGTTTCATAGATAGCTGTTAGTATGTGCAGATGTCATCTTATTTTGTGGAATGGTGTCAACATATTCATTTTGTAAGCATGGGAACCTTGATACCCCTTTTACATTAAAGCAGCCTTAGAAGTTATCGTTGTCACATAGTAGTGAGTGTGTATCTGTGTGTGTATAGTCATCAGAAAGCCACCGGCAGACTGACAGCCCCTCGAGCCGCCAGCAAACCTCCAACTCTCCATTCCGGGGTTCCCACAGTCCCTCATCAGGTCAGGGCTTCTACGTGAGGCACTCTTCACACCCTGGACTGTCCCAGGACCACCATCCATCCTCCTACCCCAGTCATTCACCCACCCGGACCTCATCTTCAGACTCCAGGCCGACAGCAGGGCCTCTACACCAGCAGAGTGGCTATAGCAGCAGCCATTTAAAAGCAAGCCTTTTGAACAACAGTGGCCTGGCAAGGGCTCCCACCCCAGGGTCCAGAGCCCATGGGCAGACTAAAATGGACTCAGGCACCCTGGCCTCCAAGGGTAGTCAGCAGCAGGTGGCGCGCAGCCTGAAGTCAGGCAGCCCAGGCCAGGCACCACTGCAGGCCAGCTCCAGGCTGCTGTCGGCCTCTGGACAGACACACTACCCACAGCGAGGAACGGGCCTAAGCCAGTTCCAGCACTCCCCCCTCCAGGGACCCGGAGTAAGGACACAGTCAGGAAGCTTTTAGGACCTTGCTCAAGTGTGTGTGTGTGCGTGTGTGCGCGTGTGTGTGTGCGTGCCTGTGTGTGTGTGCGCATGCCTGTGTGTGTGCGTGCGCGCATGCCTGTGTGTGTGCGTGCGTGTGTGAGAGTGTACAAAGCTGCGTACCCCCTCAACCCCTAAAGCTGTAGTGAAATGGGGCTCAGGGAGTTTGGGGAGGGTAAATGTACAGATCTAAGAGGAGCAAGGACTTCTTTATGGATTTCTCCTTTTCTTATTTTCTTTTCTTTTTTTATTTTCAGAAAAAAACAAATGACCACATACTGCACAAAGCTAATCACTGACTTTGGACATCAACATGGAATCAGTGGATAAAGAGATTTGGATGACACATTCACAAGAAAAAAAAAAAAACAAGAAATCACATGTAACTTGAAATTGTCCCCATTGTTTCCTGATGTGCCGGACTGTGCAAACAGACTCAGAAAGTAAAACTTCCACACAAATGTCTGTACAAAGTTTTAAAAAGCTGTACCTTTCACACTGGTACCCAGGTTGGATAAATGCTGAGATGCATATACATGAGTCTGAGCTGCGGTAAATAAGTGTTTGATTTGGTATAGGAAAAAGGATTCAATAAAAAAGTTGATGTGTTAATCATCTGCTAGAGAAGCAATAGAGAGATGGGGAGGATGGGTTTTTCCCTTAAGAGGGTCATTCCATATGATTACCAGTTTCCTAGTTTCTCATGTACCATGAAAACAGACCTTTTTCTTCAAGGTTCTGTCTGTTCCAATGTTCTTTTGTTTTTGGTTTATCTTCTGTTCTCTCATCCCCACTGGACTGTTTTAATTTCACTTTAGGGCTACTTCACTGTAGACTTCTGATATTGTACTGGAGACATACAGGTCTTATGATTCATGGTGCTGCATTTTTGTTTTTTCCAATAAATTTGAAATCCAGTTATGTTCCCCACATATATGGCTGCATCCATCTTGTCATTATATCAGTTCAGATCTGTTTTATTTTTATCATAAAGTTCATAATGATCATATATTATAGTGATGCAAGGCAGGATATGAATAATTCAACTTTATTTCCAAGCTAAATGTTTGAATTTTTTTTCCTGGCTAATCCATTGCATTCCATGGGACACCAAGGAAAAATGGGCTAAGGAATCTCTTGAGTGAATGATGAATTGTTTAGTAAAGAAGCTGCTATGTTCTCCAGGAGAGCTGCTTTCCCTTTTCCTTGTTACTGTAATTCTGATCCTCACAAACTGACTTGTAAGACAGAGATGGTTCTCCTGGCCCCTGCAGTGGGACCTCAGACCAACATTATGCTGACAGCTGGGCGAAAGCAGGAGTTTTTTTTTTTTTTTTTTTTTTTTTTTTGTTTGTTTGTTTTTTTTGGACCAGATGTGGAAAACTGCTGTTTGTATGGAAGATATAAAAAGACAGAGCCCTGTCGTGTGACTGCCCCCCCCCCCCCACGACCTGCCACTACACCAACCACCCCATACCCACTCAAGTCAACACATAGAAGGTACTCATGTTACATGAATGTTTGACAGATTAAAAAAGCAAGTTGTGACCCAAAATTAACCAGCACCTTAAAATTAAAGAGTTACACCCTAAGACACACTAGGACAATGTATCATTGTGTTTACTTGTATAGAAAGAAATGTGACATAGACTTGTATGGAGAAAATGTAGTACACTGAATTTATTGCATGATATTTGTTTTTATGGACTGAGTGACCAACTTTGCCAGAGGGTTGGAAGCTAATTATAGGTTTGGTTTTTTTTCTTCAGTTCCTCCAAAAACCAGATACTGCATTCTCTCTTTTTTATTTTGTAAAGATTATTCTGTTGGTTTTATTTTTACACAGATCATAGTAGTAACTATTTCAATTGTTCTCCTCCAAAAGATTTAAGAAGCAAAAGATGTAATGCCTTTTGATAATAAAATAATCATGATGGTAATGTATTTTGAAAACTACCATTGTGATGTGTCACTTGAGGCAGTCACTTTTATGTTTTGCACACATTACTGCAGATCAGGTGCTAAGATAACAGTATATCATTGAGAAATCACTTTTTTCATCTGTGCAAGGAAGACACTTCAGTGCGACTTCATTGTGTTGTCGATATCTGAACTATTTGACAAGATTTATTTTAGGACAACAGCACTACTCGTCGCCACTACTGGTGTGGTCCACGTCCAGAATTTTTAAATAAAACTATTTAACATTCCAAGGTAACACATATTCTAATATTACCATGAACATTTTGCTCCATTTAATTTAATGAAAAAAATGTTTGTCTACCCCTTGTTTTTGCATTTTTTAGATATTAGTGAGACCAGAATACAGCCATAAAGTTACAATGGGTTTCTTCACATACTCTTTATCAGCAACAGCTAAAATCAAGATCTTTCCTGCCTCCTCCTCCAGCTCTTTATTCTGTTTCTTAAGCCTTGTTTGAATCAAATCTGGTCTTGGTTTAGTGTTTAAAAAAAGAGTATCAGTGCTCTCTTAATCCACTAGGGGGAAGCATTGATCTCCAGGTGAACTGTGAGGAGACGGGTTCTTGGTGTGTGAAAGCATTGTGACAGATAGCTTCTAAGATCATTTTTTTGTCAGAATAAATCCTGGGATCTTCTGCTGTTAGCTCATATTTCCGTTCTGCCTTTAAGGTACAAATATTCACACAACATATGAAGCACCATGACACTGACCCCTGAGGAAAAATATAAAGGTGGTTGTTTTTCTCCCAAGATATCCAGATGCCATAATTTACCTTCTTGATTTATTGCTTCAAATGATTGCCTTGATCATTTGTCTGGCTTCAGAATCGGTGTCAGTGTATTTCCAAAGTATTGGTTTTCAACCCAATCAATCATCCATACTGACTGCTACACATAAACCTATGCCAGTGTTTCTATCAGGGAGGAAGTGGCGCCCCCAGATCCCCAGATTACACTTAACATCGAAATTCAAATGTCAAATGAAGTTTTCCCTTTCTGTTTGCTTCCCTTTTCTGGGCAGACATAACTGAAACAAATATGGACAGACCAGTAAAAGGACCTCTGATTACTAGAGGACTGAAACCCTGAATTACATCTCCTCCACGGAGATAAAGGACTCTTTCAGACTCCTCTACAGGGGCTTCTAGGAGTCTACAAAACTCAACGAACTGAATTACCTATAACCCATCCTGCAACAACAGATCTCTATAAATAAACAATCTGAGATGGACACTTTCCTTGTGTTCCTCCCATAACCATCATGAAAACTTGACGTTTGTGTGGCTTCTCTTTCAGTTCAGATCAAAACATTATTTCCCGTCATCTATGGGTGGATATGATGTTTTGGCTCACCTGTGTGTTATAGAGACAGTGGGATATACTAAATAGGAACAGCGAACATTCATAATCACTGTTGTTCATGTAATCAAAGTGGCTCCATGTGTTCAAGAACATGTCCAAATGGAAGCAGGACAAGGAGCACCTTAGGTGTCTTCACACTTCTTCTTTGTCACATTTTGAGACGTTGCAGCCTTGTGCGAAATCCTTTTAATTAATTTTCCTCTTATAAACCTAAACTCAATACCCTATAATGAGAGGTCAAAAACTTTAGAAATGTTTAAAAACATTCTTTGGAAATACTGAAATGTCAGATTAAAATAAGTGTTCTGTCTTCATGCAGCACCTAAAATGTTACTGGGTATGATGACAAACTGGATGTGGAGATTTTCTGCCATTGACCAATTGCAGGTTGGTCAAAGACCCAGACAAGGGAAGGCCCAGATAAAAGGAGATACAATAGTCCAATCAAGTTGTAATAAAGTTGTGAGTTTCTCCATATCAAGGAAAGACATAATTGGTATACATTAGAAATGGTTCTGGAGAAACAGACCGACCTGGTCCTATGATGGAGAGTATAACCAGGATTGGCATTTTCCTCATAGTCATCAGATAGCAGGAGATGATTTGTCATTTGGATCAAGCATATTGTTGGTATTAAAAATGGTTACAGTTGGGTATTTTTGCCATTATTAAATGAATGAAAATTTAAAGATGACCTGATAAATATGTCTGAAGAAATGCATGTATTCTATTCTAAACTGTACTCATCTGGAGTTTCTGATAAATAGATTTAGAAATCAATTTAGCTTGTAAAAAAATTGTAAATCTGAGATCTGAGACAGGTTAGGATAACAGGGGCAGGGAAGACTCTTGGACAAGCTAGACTGACACCTACAATCACATGAGGATGAATCACACAAGAGATAGACAATCTTCTCCCAACACTATTGAATACAGGCTCAAAATTGTTTACACATGGAATTGCTGACAGGTTCAGAGATAGGTTGACACAGGTTGTCAGCCTATCTGACACAGTAACACTCAATCTGGTTTGCTGGGAGTTTGATGGGAGTGGACTAGCCATGCTTGTGTCATGCAAGGTTGTGAATGCAAAACTTGCTTGTTCGTTTTTGCTGGTTCCTTTAAACCTGAGCCGTCCACAAACAATTCCAGTCTGTATTTGCCTGTGGTGTGGTCTGGGAGAGCAGGCTTCAGTTATTACAGCAACACAATCATGTGGTTCACCATCACCTGCTGTTGGGAGGAGAGTAGCAGAATTAAGCAAAGCCCAAAAACAGGCCACGTAAAAATCCATACACAGGGAAACAAATTCTGAAAATCAACAACCTTGGCGAAACAATCTTATAGCGCAGTGTGTGTTTGTGTTCCTGTTTGTGTGATCTCACGCATTGGCTCCTATTTCTTTTTTTTTTTCATCAAGGCCAGATGATTCACCTTCTCTGGGTCAAAGTCAGGGGTTTGAGACAGCTGATTCATCAAAAATTCAATTTCTTAACATATGATAATTTTAAGTACAATCTTGTATTTACCAAACAGGCGATATAATACAGCAATACATCATCCTCACGTATTGATGTTGCTTTTACATTTATCTGGGTCTGCCATTGTGAGTCTCGAATTGTGTTTTAAATGTTATGCATCAAGGAATTGTGGGATGGCAGTTTTAATTTCTTTTGATAAAGGAAAGTCCAGTGTTTCGTATGCAACAATAAGATTTTGAAGCTTCTTTCCTTAACATTTAGAGATTTCAACCAGTTCATATCATGGCTATCACTTACATATTTAGGTTAGAAAAATTGGACGTAAAGCAAAGAAACAAAGTTGGCAGACTTTTTGTAATGAAATTGGGAGAAATGCCTGTGAGAGATGTTTGGTGTATGATTAGGAGCATGAGAGGAGTTAGAAGATGGGGCAGGAAACAGCAGTACCTGATGAAGAGAAGGCAGAAATGATAACTCCATTAGTAACTAAATAAATAAGCATGTAACTAAGTAAATAATTTACATAAATAATACAGAAAGAACAGGATTTGCTTTTACGACACCAAGTTTCAGTTAAATGAAGAATGCCAGGTCATTTGTCTGCACACAGTAGAGTTGATGGCGATAGCCACATCATTATGGTGGACAGAATAATCAAGCATCCTTCAGGATTATTTGAGTTCTACAAGACACATTAAAATGGAAATCAGGAAGCTTGGAGTGAAAGTGGGTTCAAAAATGTTAATGGAATTTTATTATAGAGTTTATTCCATTGTTTCAGAGAATGGGGCGAATAGATAGAACTAAGTTTTTTTTTAAAGGGATGATTAACTCTGGTCCACACTCTAATTTAGTGGGTTTAGAAGCACTCCTGAAGCTTTTTTGTCTGTTTTTTTCCCGTTCCACTTGGTGGCAGTAATGCGACGATTCGTTGTTTTCCAACAGCCAAAGAAATGCACAGATGAAGAAGCGCTCCATGTGGTGGGCGTGGCTAGTTGAGCAACAGGCCGCAGCCGGACCGCTCGGCAGCCCCCTCAGGGCCGTCGCTCCACTGCTCTGGCGCACTCACAAACACCCTTCTGGCTAACAGACGTCATTTAAATGGGGAGATGGCGGTCACGTGGTCTTGTTAGTTTCCTGTTTACCGCCTGTTGTACCTTCAAACCGTAGTACACAAATTGAATCTGTGCTGGGGCTTTCATCTACTACAACAACAGCATTGAGATCCTGCAGCTGTAGGGCGGACTTCTGTATAACTTTAATCCGTTTACTGTCGTGGTCGTGGTTACCAGGGAGACATGAAGCCGTGACATTGAGGAAACGTGAGCAGGCCGGGAAGGATCCTGAGGATTTCCTGACTATAGCTGACTGGAATTCGGTTAGCGTGTGCGGAGAACCGCTCACTTCACTTGATGTCAGAAACTGAAATGTGCTGGGGGTTTCAAAGGTCTGAAATTGTGTCAAATGAGCTTTCGCGGGTTTTGGATTAGTGTGAAGATAGCTGAAGTGTTCTCTTAGCTAGTCGTACTAACTCAGTAACCGCCGAGGTGTTAGCGGCTGGCTCTGCGGGCTGGCTAACAGCTTCTGTGTGGAGATTGGAGCAGCTTGCCGGTGCCCTGAATTCAGGAAGAGTCCCCGGCTCCGGCCCCCTCAAACGGGCAGTCAGGAAGAAGCTGGCTGGGAGGGGATGGCCTGGTCGGTCCTCCCGATACAAAGGACAAGGCTCAGCGGTGTTTGAAGGAGGTCGAGTTCGGCTTGAGGCCACCGTCTCGCTTCGAGGCACTATGATGGCCGCGTCCCCTTCCTCCGCGGCCGGCGGTTTCACGGCGCCTAGGCTGTCGGTCAGAAAGAGCGAGGAAATAGCGGATCTGATAGACTTGTTTTCGAAGACGCAGTACAGAGCAAAGGAAGTTACTCCTCGGGTAAGACGGGTCATTTTTCCTTGTGCTTTAGCTACTCGACTGCCATTACAATATCTGTTCATTATAATAACTATGTCAACAAGCTGCTAGATAACCATAGTCTTGAGTCTATCTTATGAAACTACACTAAATAAATTTGTGGATCTAGCTTCTACATAAAGTCGATATTTGGCTGACTCAGTGTCTAATATTATAATACAGGGATGAAACTGGACTTCATACCGAGCATCCTGATCAGCTATGTCATAGGCCAATAACCTCTCCACAGAAAGCTTTGAGACTATCTATAGGACCCGTACACGAGCTCCACCATTTCCATCTGAAAAATAGGTTCTTTTCAAACTGCTACCACGATGTTTATTTTTGTTTTTATTCAGGTGGAGGCAATAGAGAAGCGTTGTCTGGAGCTATTTGCCAGAGATTACAAGTTCAGTGTCATCCACAACCCAAATGGAGAAGTATGTGGCCATTACCCCCGGCAGATAGTTTTCCTGGAGTATGAATGCGCAGATGTCGAGAGCGACAGGTACCTCTCCGCTACGCAACCAGTCCATCATTTTCTGATCCAAAGTCCAGCCCACCAATTATTTGTTGATTGTTTGTGTTACTCCTCTGATCATGCGCACTGCGGTGCAAGGAGCAAAGGTCAGCCTCCATCTCCAGCCCTTTTTATCGCATGAAGACAGTACAGAGGTGATGTGACTGTTCTTTTACACAAGGACGCACTGTTTTTGGAAATGTGTAGTGCCTCAATGAATCCTCATTTCACAGCTGATTAATGCAGTTGAACTACTATCCTGAACTGAACTATTAGGTTTGATTGTGTGCAGGGACGTTTTCCTCCCAGAATTTTATTTTCATTTCACAATCACCACCTGCAATTTCCTATGCTTCAGACTTTTAAAAATGAAAATGGGAAGTAAGATTTAAGTTATCCACAGCAGCACAGAGTTTAAGTCAACTGAAAAATTGTGAACAATAAAAACACATTTTGGAAGGAGTTTCTAGGTAGTGTTATTTGTCATCCACTTACAAAAATTTAATGTCATTTATCATATATATATGCGTTTATATTAAATACATGTTGGTCTACTGTCATAGTATAGTGATATATATGAAATCTGTCATTGAATGTATTATTGAGTAAATTTGATGGAAAATCTATTCAGAAACTATAAAAGAAACTAAAATGCCCAATATTCTCTGCTGTCAGTTCAAATATGAGGATTGGTTGCCTTTCTTTCTTTCTTTCCCTTTTTTAGTCATATGTGAAAGTAAATTGAATTTGTCTAGGGTTGCTCTGTTTGGACAAAACAGGAAAATAACTGGTTAGTTGACGATGAAAACAATTATTAGCCCTAATGGTTCAGTGTCATCATAAAGCAATCCTGCACATTGATACTTAACATTGCCTACAATGACTGTGTACATTGTAGGCAATATATATATGTTAGTTTCCATTGTCACTGCAAAATTTCAGTTGGAAAGTTCAAAATGGCTGATGGCAAATGTCACCATGTCTCAAAACCTTTCTAGCCAGTGTCAATTTTTATTTTCTGTTTTATGTCTATCTATTGTGATTGTCATTTTTACTATTTTTACTATTTTCCTATATTTTGTAGAATAAGTTGTACAAGAAGAACAGTTGTATAAAAAATATCAACAGGTCAACTGATAATTAAAATAATAGTACTTTGTTCTTGTTTTTGTTGCAGTACAACTAATTTTAAAAGTTAAAAAGGTTGGAAACGGGTAAAACATCTGCATAGTGATCTTCTAATGATTGATTAATGTCAATCATTTATTGCCACTGTGTATTGTCAGTTCCCTGTTGATTACCTTAATTAAATAAATCTTAGTATCTTCATAGCCTAATTGGCTGCAGTTGAATGTAACAAAATTATTGATGGTAGTTAAGTCATGATTTGTGGCTGAGGCTTAATGACCCAGTTAACTGTAACCTATATCAGAAGATAAGAGCAACTGTCTGGGAGCATGTTATTTTAGCTGTTGACATAGCATATAGTTAACACCGTTGATGTCAAGTGCTTTGAAATATAACTAAATTTAAGTAGTGTCAAATGGATAACACTCAGGTTTGTTTATACAGGTTTGAGAGCACAGTACAGATCAATAAGCTGCAAGACCTAGTGAACCGGAGTAAGCTGGCTCGTTGCAGAGGGAGGTTCGTCTGTCCTGTTATCCTCTACAATGGCAAGGTACTGCTACACAAGCATAGGTTTTGCACTCTCTACTACTACAATAATGAGTAATGTCTTTGGATTTTTAACTATTTGGTAAATCTTGCGTATTAGATGGGATTGTTTTTTTGTTTTTTTTATATCCACTTCAGGCTGAAAAACACTCTAATAGTAATTTGTTACTTGAAATAGTTGTTTTTATGTATATACAGTATTTGCCTGCCATAATCCTATGTTGGGAGGACACCTTCTCTTGACATTCACAATTCAATCATTTTGAGTTTTCAATAAATTTGAACCTTGTGACTGACAGCTACAGAGAATGTGGAATGGAGATAACACACAGAGTCCCACTTGCTCTATCATTCAAAGACAGCCTCCTTCATTCAGATATATAGATGAGTGTATTTGTTATGAAACTGTACTCAACTAAAGTTCTGCAATCTGGCTGGCTATGGAGCTAAAATAAGAAAAACCTCACATAGTCACCTGTTGGCTTGAAATTTTCCGATTTTCTTTATCTGATATTTCCTATTTTCATGTTGTGGTTTGTCAGGTGACTAGACATCAATGTCTTGTATGCTGGTATGAGAAATCCAGTAAAACAACGTCTTAATTGTCTCTTCCTCATTTCAGCATATTTGCCGGTCGTCAACTCTGGCAGGCTGGGGGGAGTTGTATGGACGCACAGGCTACAACTACATTTTCTCAGGTAGGACACACACGCACACGCACACACACACACACACACTAACTCAAATTTTGCAAAAAAGGGGAAGTAGTCATTGACTCATTTTCCACAGAAGGCTTGAGTTCTGAGTGCGCTCTCTGACCCATGAATAGTTGCATAGGTTTTCAGACAGCTGTCAGACTTCTCCTACTGGGACTTATTATACCTCTAAATAGACAGACAGCCTTTCAATGAATATAAAGAATATGGTCGTGTTATGAGTACAAACTAAAATATGATCAAAATTTGACTACGATATTCAAAGAAAAAATAAAAACAGACCTAATATGTAAAAAAGACAAGTTACCATCCAGATGTAGCTACATTTTAACTAAAATTCCAGAAAATCTTTTAAAGAAAATGAAAATGAATGTGCATTTTCATTAACAATGTCAAGAGATAAACTGAATATTTCCAAATCTAGGGCAAATCATTTAGGTGGGTGTCATTAAACTGTCCTCATTAAAGAAGAGGACAGTGCAACAAGATCATTACAATCATGTCACTGCTCCACACAAACCTATTTTCATCTGTCAATTTGTCAATCTCTAATCCTGAAGCAATCGAATATGTGGCATTCTTACTTTAATAAATACATTTACTTTAAATAAATTTACTTTAATAAGATAAATAAAACTATGACTGAAATTATTAAATGATTCAATAATCAATTATTGAAATAGTTGATGGAATATTAATTGGACAAAACTTATAGCTTTGGATAAAAGCTGCTTGTTACCACAGCTCAGCAATGAAAAATTTGTACAAAATTTGTATTGTTTGATATGTAATAAATTGGAAATACCCTGGGGGCAGCGCAGTTGTGCAGTATTTAGCACTTTGCCACATACCAAAAAGGTTCTGGGCACAAAATCCCCCCTCTGTGTGCATGTACTCTCTGTGCCTGCGTGGGTTTTTTTCTGGGTATTCTGGCTGCCTCACACAGCCCAGTGACATGCTCATTGGTTTAACTGGTGACTCTAAACTACCTAAAGGTGTTAATGTGAGTATGGAAACATCCCAAGCACTGCTGGAAAGTTAAAAAGTTACAGCTCCTATAGCTGCATAAAGGTGTGTCTCTACAGAACAATTTTAGTAACTCTCTGAAACTGACAAACAACAAAGCCTGATTTCTGCAGGATTTGGTCAGTTTCAAAGCTTATAGCGCCATGTTATCCTTTTGGTTTAAACCAAATAATCTACCCATCCTTTTGCTCTATGAACTGTGTTGCTCTAAATTTGATACCCAGATCTGAGGACAATATGTTCCTGCCTATCATCTAGTAATTGGCTCACATGATTTGAAGGATTAGTGTCATCAAGTATTTCTGGATGTGGCAAGACTCAGGTTATATTGAAAGTCTGCTGTATACAGGGGGAACAGGAACAGAGCCAGAACAGTCCTGGAGCTCATCATGGTGCCTGAGACACAGTTACCCAGCCTAACATACTGTGGTCAGGTAATCCACAATCTAGTATGTGAAGGACCACCTCATTCCTTGTCTTGTCTTGACAGCATCACCCACTCCAATATGTTCCTTGTGGGAAATTGTATTGGGTCTAGTGCAGCTGTTCAGTCTGTAGTCATTTATCTCAGACAGTGGCCCTACATAAGGAACTAGAACAAGACATAATATTTTCCACAAGACCTCCCTGTTTGTAGACTTAAGTTGAAGATCCTCTGGAGAAGCTCACTCACCTGGGCTGCATAGTCTTTATTAACAGTCTCAGACATATACCATCTGAGCTTTTGCAGGTTGTAGCCTAATGAGCTCAGGGAAGCAGTGGGAGAGAGGACTGGTGAGGCTGCCAAGGTCAAGTTTTTGCTGTTATCATATTCCTGTGACTCCAACAGTGCTGCCAAGTGGTGGTAGGGCTGAAGCAGAGTAAGCCTCCTTGATGTTTGCATACAGCAGCTCAAGCATCTTATTTTCCCACGTGGGACAGTCAGTATACAATAGGCCACACGCAACTGTAGGCTCCACTCGTGCTTGAATGTAAACAATATTGGTTTGCATCATCAAGTCCTCCACCATAATTCTTTCCACCTGCTCTGGCATCTCAAGAGGTTAAATTTACACAATGGTCAGTGATATCGTTAACTTGGTATCCATGAAACGCATGAGACTACGCTCACGATATTCTCATTGTGTGGTATATGGTGTTTATAACATGTTTCCATGTCTGAAAATAAGAAGGTTGTTTATTTATGTAGTTTGTGTGGAGGTTGACCTCATGCTCATCTTATGTACTTGTATAATTTCTAGGGGGCAGTGATGACACGTGGACAGAGTCAGAGGAGGTTCCTGAGGATGACAGCGCAGTCAGGTTATCAAATCATTTTACTCACACCTGAACTTAGAACTGTCCACTGGCGATCAGATCACCTGAGACAAATGTTAATGCCAGGTCTGAGCAGGGCCTAAATTTGTTTTATTCTTGTCCTTCTCACACACTTTGTCTTTCTTTCTTTCCTTGCTTCCTCAGAAATGGGGACTCCCAGCTCTTTGACAAGGTTCGAGGCCATGACATTAAGCTGCTGCGTTACCTCTCGGTTCGCTACATCTGTGACCTGATGGTGGAGAATAAGAAGGTTAAATTTGGCCTAAAGTAAGGAACAGCATTCACACTAGCTGTTGTTTAGGTTACTGTTTGCACTGACTCACATTTGAACCCAGTTAAACTGAGTGCATTTGTTTTACTTCAGATGTTTGCACATTCCACAGTACCTTACATTATTTGTAGGAAGAGTTGTGCAGTTTGCTGATGATTATGTTGAATTTGGAGAGACTTGTGATTTAGTTGAAAATTTTCACCTCTGGTTGATCACGATTCCACGTATTTTATGGGCTAATCCTCCGATAGTTTATAGCAGAGTTTTACAGGCATTTCAAAGAGTTTCAATATTCATTAGTCCACAGTTGCAGTCAAAGTTCTGTGGCTGCTCTCCTAGTGATTACCCAGCTTAGATGACACCAAACGCTAAACACAGAATGCAACAACTAACGACTTTGTCATTGAATTCATCAGGCTGACCACTATATATTTACATAGAAAATTGTTGTTATATTATGCTATATTATTGTTTATTATTATGCTATATTATTGTTTACAGAACATTTAAAGCTACTACAGAAAACTTTCATATAAAAGTCAGAGCCCAGTAGAGATGCTTTGGATTGACCTGAGGACTGCAATACACAAGACAGAATATAGCTGAGCTGAAGCAGTTTTCTAAGAAAGAATAATCCAAAATTCTTCCTGAATATTGTACAGTTCTGATCCTCAGCTACTGGAAACACTTGTTTAAGGTTCTTGCTGCCAAGGGAGCTTTGACCACTTGTCAAACCAACCACTTATTTTTATTGCTTTTACTTCAGAATTTTAAGACAACAATTGACAGTGATTTGCAGAATGTATAATAAAGCTCCACTACCTTTGAAACAGTTGTGGTTAATTGTTTTGCAGTTACTTTGCGTATGTGCCTAAATATGTGCTGTGCTGATATATCTGTTACAGGCAGTATTGTAAATTTAAAATACTCTTTTCCCATGAAAGCTCACAGTTGACCTTGTCTCCTTTCTTTGTGATTAGTGTGACATCCTCTGAAAAGGCAGACAAGGCACAACGTTATGCAGACTTCACTTTGCTCTCTGTGCCTTATCCAGGTAAACAATTATACTGTTTATATATTTACAGGAATAGTGTATTCAGACAGCTTCAGTCTCACTATTTATTATCTTGCCGCATTATGCTAAATTAAAAAAGAATTCTTGCATCAATCTTCACTCAATACCCCATAATGACAAAGCCACAACAGTATTCAAACAATGTTCTTAGTTCTTAAATGTCCCTTATTGTTTATCATTTGGAGGTATCAGTTTGGAGTTTAATGTAAGACCATATGATAACAGATGATTTTCTTGTCTTTATTTAGGATGTGAGTTTTTTAAGGACTACAAAGACAGAGACTACACAGCTGAGGGGCTGGTGTTCAACTGGAATCAGGTAGAGTCTGTTCAGTCTGTGATGATAGTAGAGTAGATTTCAGCCATTTTCCTTAATTGATGGGTTAGGGTTAGCCACACTAACAATCAGTTAAACATTTAATTTCCAAAATACAGTTATGTTCCAGGCTTCTTTTAAGAACAGATGAAAGAGAAACAGGTTACGCTGGTCCCCCAGTAATGCTGCAGTGTTCATCAACATGACTGCCAAGGCGAGCATAGAATACCAAACAGTGGCCTATTTCTTCCTTGAATGGCAAAGAGGTGTGTCCATTTCTGAGTCTGGGATGATAAGCGAACGTAAGGGTAGCCCACCAATGAGTGACAAGGAATTACCTGGGAAAATGAGTGATCATTTTTATTTATTACTTTTGAGTATTTGATAATTGGTAAATCATTAACATCCATTTAACTATAACAACACAGCCTCTGCAGAGTTGGCATTGGAAAATGGCCAATAATTAAATGTTTGGTTACTGTCAATTCATAAAGAAATATTAAGAGAAATTTCTATATTGGTTTTACAATATGGATTCTTTGGGTCACAGCTCCTTTTTCTTTTTCCACAGTGGATTTTGTGTCATCAGTCACCGATCAGTGAAGAGTTGTTGGTCTAAAGTACTTTTGCTCTGTTGTATTAATCTGATGTCACTGTGTCTGCTCTGACAGGATTATGTGGATGCTCCTTTGACAATCCCAGTGTGCTTTACTCAGAACTTGAATATTGATTGGACTCAATACCAGGTTAGCTCTTCTCTGTAATGTTTGTGGTGTGTCAGTGCACTGTTTTTCAGCCTGTTGTGGTCATAATTCATAACTTGCACTGCACATGTACAACAATTGTTCCAATGTAATCATACTGACTCGTGCTGCAAAGCTAAACATTGTTCAAAAATTGTGTATGTGTGTTTGTGTGTGTGTGTGTGAAACAGTCATGGGACCTGGTGGAGCAGACCCAGAACTACCTGAAGCTCCTGCTCCATATCATCAACAATGATGGTAAGTGTGGCTGTTCTAGAGAGTAGACTCCCAGTCCAACCCCATTTTATTATTCCTATATGTTGTTTGTAGACAGAAACATGTTTCCAGAGCTGACCTTTTTTTGGTAATGCTATTACTTTTATCTCAAAAAATAAAGACTGAAGCACATGTCAGTGCTTCACCAACTGAATAATGTTAGCGGAAGTGCCATCGTGTGGTGAGGAGTGAACTAATAATAACTAATAATGTTTTGGCTCGTATCTCAGCAACCATGGGGCATAAAAGAAAAGTCTCCCCTCTTCTCAATGATATAAGCCATTCCTATTTGCATAATTAAAAAAATTCTGCCCTTTTAAATTATTTGCTAGACATACTTTGGACTTACTTACTTGTGCTAAATCCTTGATTCAAGTTTCACCAAACTTGGTACATATTATATTTGGACAACTAAGTGCACTGCACATGTTTGACTGAAGATGATGAAGAAGATCAGCAAATTGGTGTGGACAAACTTAACTATCATATAAAATAAAACTGCTGTAACTCTTGAATGGTTTATACAATTTCAACCAAATTATTGTTCTTTGACTATGGAACGAAGCAGCAAAGTTAATTAAGTTTCGCCACTTGCTCACGCTATGGCAAAAACAGTAATTGCTTCAATTAAATTCCTACTGCTCCCTTATAGTAATGCTAGAAACATGCCAAGCATGAAGAGGCATTGTTAGCTTGTAAATAGCTTGTTGATATATTTTTATAATAAATGAGTTACTATTTTGTTTTAATGTGTATAAAATCACCCATATCTACAACTGTAAAGGCTTCTAAACTGAAACTTAGCAGACCAGGGTGAAAAGCATCAGAGTCAAAAGTTTTTGTGATAGCACTATTATTGTTTAGTTTTTTTCACAATCACACATAAACCACAAAGTATACAAGAACAAATCTTAAACATGTGGAACTAGCAGGTCTTTCAGAGTAATAGAAAAGGTGCTGAAGTTGCCATGTTCAGTAACTGCAAGCTTCCAATGGAGCATTTAAAAGCTCGAATCAGAGGTGGCGGAGTCAAAACCAGACTTAAAACTAAAGTGAATACTTGACTTGCATTAATCAGGTAGACATAGATTTGAAACAAATCAACAGGAAAACAAAGTCAGCAATTTCTGTTGGTTGTTAACTTATTCAGAAATAATAATAATGGTGTAGGTGATAATGTTGTATTTTCATCCTCTGCCTCAAAGTACCCCAAAAAATGAAATAATCTGTGATAGGTATCTAATATCATTTATTTATAGTTGACTTCATGGAAGGATGAGGCAGAGGATATTTTATTATTAATTCATTTATGCATCAGTGTACAACCTAATAAATACTGGTCATATAAAGGACGAATGAAAATAGATTATGCAAATCATAGATAACTTGTGGTGGGTTCGCTGCTTCTATTGTACTTTGTCTATTATTTCCTGCTTTGCATTTAAAGCTGACTAGCTCCCGTCTTGCTGGCTGTCATTAACGTGTCTCTGTTATTAATGTTTTTTTTGGTTTTTTTTTTTAATCTATCTCTGTATGTATTTATGAATCTGTCTTAGAGCCCCTGGTGCTGCCTTGGAGGCTTCACTTTGAAAATCTGTTTGTTCTCTAACCACCATTTGAAAATAAACTGCAGAATGTCTCCTGACTAAAATGGTATTAAATATATTCAATCAGTTCATATTCAATTAGCGATGCCATCCAAGCCTGATATATAATATCTGATAGAATATAATCACACTATTGAGAACACTTGTAGTTGTGCTTATTCATGTATTATCTAATCAGACAGTCAGACAGCAATGCCTTAAATCGCACAGATACAGGTCAGAATCTTAAGTAAATGTTCAAATCACACACCAGAATGAGGACAAATGTGACCTCAGTGACTTTGGCCATGATGCGACAGGCTGGTTTGATTATTTCTCCTGCAAATTTCACACACAAAAATTGCTAAAATTTTTATCAGAATGGTGCAAAAAAAAAGCTTTCAGTGAACAGCAGCTCTATTGTTGATGAGAGATGTCTGAGAAGAGGGGTCAGCTTGGTTTAAGATGATAAAGGCTAAGGCAACTGTGGAGAACAGAGAAGCTCTGAGGATAAACATGTCAGGCTCCAAACATGTCAACCAGAAACAGAAACCTGAGGCCCACCAATACTGGACTGTTGAAGGAAAAATGTAATCTGACAAATCTGGATTTCTGCTGAGGCAGATGGTAGGGACAGAATTTGGCATCAACAGCATGAATTCATAGACCCAACTTGTCTTGTGACAAGTGGTGGTATGACAGGGTGGGAAATATTTTCCTGGCACACTTAATACCAATCAATCATGATTATTGTTGTTGTTCCTAAACATTTGCATCACTTTCTAGCCACCTATGTTCTAATAGCCTACTTCCAACAGAGTAATGGTCCATATCACCAAGCAAAACTCATCTCACACTGGTTTCATCACCAGTAAGTTCAGTTCAGTCTCCAGACCTGAATCCAGTAGAACTCCTTTGAAATGTGGTAGAACAGGAGATTGGCAGCATGAGCATGCAGCTGACAAATCTGCTGATCTGATGCAACATGGAACAGAGGAACATCTTGACGATACCATGCCATAAAGAATTTAGGCAGTTAAAGGACAAATAGAGGCCCAACCCAGTGTTAGTATGGCTTTTCTAATGTATGTGTTTTGTATCTCTATTCACAATGCATTTGTAATCCTTGAAAGCGTTGCTGTTGGTATTGAAGGTGTTTTTGTGTGTTGTACCAGATGAAAGTGGCCTACTGGTGCACTGCATATCAGGCTGGGACCGGACACCCCTCTTTGTTTCTCTCCTCAGGCTCTCCCTGTGGGCAGTAAGTTCTCACCTCTTCTGTTTTTTCATCTCCTTTATTCCCCCTGGTACCTCCCCTCATGTCATCCACTCACCCAGAAGCTCATATGGTACCTTCTAACACAAGTGACTTCAGTAATCCCACACTGAATCCATCTGCCTCATCCCCAGCCCCCTTCTCATTTATTCCTTTCCACAATTTACTCTTTTCAAACATGTGCTTTAATTACCCTCTTCTGTATTCATTGCCTGTATTAAAACTTAACTTTACTAACACTCTCATGTCAAACATTTTTTTTCTCAAGATGTAGTGAAATTAAATCAGACTACACTTATTATCAAGGACTTTTCAAACTAAATACAAAAGGTAGTTTCAGTGTTTGGAGCTGCATGACATGCTGTGGATTATTGGTCCATGGGGCATTTTCTTAAACATGGGATGTTTTGAGGTGTTTTACTCATTTTTGTCATGTCATGTCATGTCACAGGATGGTGCAGTGCATGCCAGCCTGGAGCCAGCTGAGATCCTGTATCTTACCATTGGTTATGACTGGTTCCTTTTCGGGTAAAAATTATTACACACATCATTGCTATCATAATTTCATGACTTTCCTGTGTCCCGTAAATCACAGGGCATGAGCTGCCACGAACAGAATTTTAGAGGTGCATTTGCAGTCTTGGTGCCATCTTGTTTTAAGATGAACTGTGTAATGAAGCACTGAAGCAGCAGAAGACAAAGGCCAGATACTGGGAGGTTCATGGCAAAAGTCTCACCTTATTGTTTTCAAATCATTTTTGGGTTGTCTTTGCTTTGTGCTTTGGATCATTGAATTGGATCAGCTGCCTCTTCATACTTGATTTTAGACTGATAGTTAGAGGCTTTGCTTTAAAATTTGCAGCAGATTTGCAGGGCTGCAATCATTCTTGCCTCCACTTTGTGCAGAGCTCCTGTGCCTGATGCAGACATACACTTCCAAAACATCAGCAACCCTCCACCATATTTGACCGTGGGAATGATTTTCCTCTCCTCAAAGTTTACACATTTCATTTTGAGGTCTTCTCTTATTGTTGTTGCTCTCAGCAAACTGCTTGAAACTGCTCCCAAAGAACAGCACACTTGCAAATATAAAATGCAAGCCTATTTGAACACATCCGTGCCACTTAATCACCATTAAGTGATGACAATGTGACAAAGCTCAGATACCTGATTTTAAATATTAAAGTTAATGGTCTAGGAGATTTATCAACGGGTATGTAAACTTTTGAGCATGGAATTTAAGATGAAATTGGGCTTGAACTACTTTTAACACTGAGGTCATAATACTTAAGTGTTCAGAGGTAAACATTTAAAGGATTGTTGAAGGTTAGTTTGAAGAAGCGTTTAATTTTCACTGAAAAAAGATGAAGATGGTAATGTGACTTTTGCTGGGGCTTTTAGGAATCAAATATGTTCCCCTATGTCTGGAGTGTACAATTTGTAAGTTGAGGGCAACTTCGTAGCCACACATGCTTGATTTATGGCATGTTTTAAAACATCTTACCTTTATCAAAAAAATTGCAGCTCCTGCGATTTGGATATTGCACTTAATAATATAATATAACATAACATAATAATGTTTTGATATATTGTGCAGCCTTGATTCAAGTTCAAGGAGTTGATTAACATCATGGGACTTTGTGGAATAGTTTCTCATGAAATGGTGTGTAATGCAGTACATTTTTCTGCATCTGTTTCCAGTCACATGCTGCCAGATCGACTCTCCAAAGGGGAGGAGGTAAGTTTACCTTTTAATACTTACATTTCCTGTGGTCAATTTTTGAAGTTGAAATGTGAACGTTTGAACTAAATAAAGTCATGTTTGTGACTAAATAAATTAATGTGTCAATAACAAGTGATGGCAGTCATTTGGAAACAAGCAATGGAATTGCAACTTCACTTGCAAATCTTTGTTTTAGGAGAGCAAAGATTGATATTGGTTGAAGTTATGATAAGTACTATTTATTATTTGTGTGTTCTTGAGCCTAATGAAGCCTGGGGAAAACATTGTATCTACTTAATATACTTTCATTCCAGAAATTTGTATTGTATCAAGATATTTTCTCTGAGGTCCAACTGATACACTGGTATAGCCACTATTATCTGCCGATTTTAGCTTATCACGGATGCAGATCAGTCTTGACATACATGTAGGCCAGAAATGAACAGAACATTTCAAATAAAATAAAAATAAACACAAATAAAATGCCCATTGTATTTTATCAACCACAGCACTCACTTTTTTAACTGTAAAGTGTCCTGCTTGTACATTTCTAGGTTACAGACCATTATGAATTCATATAAACCTAATATGTCATAGTCCTAAGTCCCTTTAAACAGAGACACCTCTCTAATGCTGTTCATTATGCTGCCTTTGCTTTTTTTTACATGTGCACCGGTTTTCCAGAATCAGACGCAATGTGTATAACATTAGTGTCTGCTCCACCATGCCGGCTCTCTGTGACTACCTTTTGTACACACCATCAACAAAGAGTAAAGCTGCCTTGATAAGACTCAACAATCTAGTATCAGTTGTGCTCTAAATTTTAGAGCAGGTTACACCTTTTCTCCAAGGTTATTTGGAGAATCTTAAGTACCAACTTTATATCAATAGTCAAAGAGGGAGAAATCTATTCAGGAAGAAGCAACTACTGACACAGAGTGGTTACAGACTGTCATCTTACTTTTTCTAAGCTGGCATTAACTCTTCATACCTAAGTGAGAATAAACAAATGGTGCCATGTTCCCTTTTGTGATCATAAATTGTTCTTTCTCCCTCAGATTTTCTTTTTTTGCTTCAATTTTTTGAAGCACATCGTCTCAGAGAAGTTCTCTGCTGTTAAGAAACAGAGGTGTGTTCCCCAATTTATGTTTTAAATTATTATTAAATTATTATGTTATGTACAGGTTTATACATGTTTGTTATATAGCTACCTGTAGTTATCTTTTGTCAAAGATTTTTATTCTTATAGTGGATCTGTTTCATACTAGCTGGCGTTTGCTAATGCCAGGTGTGTGAATCAGTATTTTTTCTCATTTTGATTTATCTGTTATCTACTCGCGTATCTTTAACTTTCAGAAGGAAGAACTCCCACTTCAAAGACAGTGATTTTACTGTGGAAGACCTCTGCCAGTTAAGTAAGTCAGTGTCTCATCCATGCCTCCCTCTACACAGACCTCTGACAGATCTTTAACATTCAAATGAATTCTACTCAATTTATTAATGCTGTGTTTAATTGGAATTATGCCAGTGCTGTTGTACTTTTAGCTACCTGTTGCTATCACTCTAAAACTGCATTTCAAAAAAATATAAATTTAACATGTCAACCAAATGAAATGGGGTGGATAGAGAGTGTTTTGGTCAGGCAAATCCACTAACTCCACAGTTAGCGTACATCTGAGGGCAAACAAATCATCAGCAGGCTTTTAATGTCATTTCTCATTGGATTGATAAGAAATGGGAATTTTACAATGTTATGTACAGGCAAATAAACATTGATAAGTAAAAACACATGTAGTTGCATGTCCTGAATATAGGATATGTAGTTTATGTTTATTTGTTTGTTAATTCTCATAAACGTTTCATCACATTTTAAAAGAAAACATAAATTCAAGGTGCGGCGTTGGACTATTCACTGGGCTCTTGTGGAAACCATGTAACTATGGGAAATGTATTTCCCATGTTTTCCTTTCAAACTCTATATAGTTGTCACTACAAAAGTCACAATCTTGTGTTAAATTGGTCATTTTCTCACAGTCAGAGTTAGTCCAACTTGGATACAACAGTTTTCCCGACATACTTTTGGGAGCATTGGGAACTCTTGCCTTGTCTCTGTGCTGTAAGCACCTGTTGGGTAGAGACAAAGTCATGCATGCTGAACTAACATGGCTCTGCTTTCTGGTTGGATACAGAGTCAAGGGATCGTGGCAGTGTGACCAGTCTGAGCAGTGAGTTTTCCCTCATTACTGAGGAAGTAGGCGGCACCCCTAGCCTCAACAATGACAGTGTGGACCTGTTCTCCAGCCAAACCCAAGCCTCCAGCTGGTCAGTATCACAGACAAAAACACAGACACAAGCACATACTAAATTCAGTGCTGAATATCCGTTTGGGGAAAGTAATTAATTCTTAAATAATTAATTAATCAATCAATCCATCTGTCATTAGTATTTTGTCATTATGTTTATATTTCATCAACAACTGCGATAACATGTATTTCAAACCATCACCGTTGTGATGGTGGGGCCAAGTTGTTTCACAAAGATGTGATCCAGGAACATTGTTTTGAGTAAGGGATCTATGAGTTTCACAGCTTGCCAGAGGCCAACAAACTGCAGGGTGGTTCTAAATGCTATGGGGCCCACTTTTATAAGAACTAGGAGATCCCTAAGATGGCAAGCAACAATCAGGCCGATAGGGAAAGATGGGTGGGTAGATCATTACCCCTTGGTTTTGGATGTGCATGCATTTTTCTTAATCATCCACTGATTCCTGAATCCTCCTTCTGCCAGTCCAGTCACATAACTCCCTTAAGTGACTCCCTACAGTGCACTGTAAAATGTCTTAATATCTAACATTTTTGTTAATTCAACTTATAATGTCTGTTTCAGTTCTGGCCACAGTCAGGTTTAAATTACATCCACAGGAGGCCTTTATATTGTTTCTCCTGGTGACCTAACCCCTAATGACTGGAGAAACATAATTGTGTAGTAGTGTACCGAGGCCACAATTTTATAATTAAAATGCTTGATGAATGGGGCAAACAAAGAGGAATTTTTTTAATTCATCTATGTATCCAATTAATCTGTCCAATATCAGAAGCTGTGACTTCTCAATTCAATGGTTCTCTACTTTCTGCATCAAAGGAACACAATAGAACAATGAGATTTATTAACTATACTTCTAACTACTAACTAACTGCAATGCTGAATAATGAGCAGGATGAAAAATGGAGCAGAATAACAGGTTTAAGCACTATGAACTTCTTTACCGGCTTCTGTCTGATGCCAGGAAGGTATATCTGATACATGAAGAATGCACATCTCTGATTTCTACTTCAAAGGAATAATGACTGAGTCTAAATAAAGTAGCTACTACTACAGCATACTATTAATCAATGATGATTAAAATCTGAATTTTGTGTTAATATCTAACCAATCATGAGCTTAGTAAGCTTTGCCCACTTACATTGTGGCTAGAGATTTTTCCTGCAGTCATTGACAGTAAAAGCTTGGAAGGTCTTAGTGATGGAATGTGTAGTTATCAGGCAAGTTACTCCACCAGTTCTCTCAGCTGATCAGTGTTTGGAAGCAGTTTCATGCAAAGTTTTGATTATGATGTGTAACTTTTTCCTCAATCACTATAAAGCATCGGTGTGGTCAGATGACCAAATAAACAAAATATATAAAATATAGTATAGATACAAAAAAAAATACAAAAATTTGGAGGCACTGAATCTGTTTGTGTTGGTTGAACTATGCAAAGCCCATGGCCATAGGTGAGGGTCAGAATAAAAATTGGTAAAATAAAAGCTCTGTCTTCACCACAATGGTTCAGTGCAACTCCTGCTTTCCTGCTGGAGCTACATTGAGCTGGCTGTCAGTCACGTACTCTAGCCTACCCTCACTCGTAAAAAAGACCCTGACATACTTAGACTCCCTTACTTGGGGAAGAAACTTCATTCCAACAACATTTCAACTCAAAGAAAACAGTTCATCTTTTTCCAGCTCATGGCCTCAGACTTAGAGGTGCTGACCCAGCCATTTCACAAATGGCTGCAAACCACCCCAGTGCATGCTGAATTGTCCCAGTCTAATGAGGGCAACAGACCCACAACACCTGCATGGGGCAATTCTGAGGTTCCCAAAACAGACACACTCTTCTTTCCCTGGCTGTGCCTTGAAATCCTGTCCATGTAAATTGCACAAACAGGATTGGTGTCAAGGACAACACTAGCAAAGGAAACCACCTATATACAGCTCTGGAAAAATTAAGAGACCACTCTTAAATCAGAATTTCTACATGTCTGGCCGCCGTTCCATTCCAGTGTCTGTAATTTCCAACATAAGCACAACTCATTCTACTTAATGAGGTACTGATCTCCTGAAAAAATAAAAACCACTACTGTGGTCATCACTGTCTTCCTGCAATAGGACCAGCTGGATTGGAATCAAAAAATAACTATTGATGCCAAAACAGTTGAAAAGAAAAGTGTTGAGTGAGGAAAAGAAGGGTTCACTTCTAGCTTTACTGGCAGAGGGATACAGTGAGCGTCAGGTTGCTTCCATTCTTAAAATTTCAAAGACGGTGGTTCATAAGAACAAGGTCAAGCAGCAGACATTGGGAACAACAAAGCTACAGACCAGCAGAGGAAGAAAACAACTCTCCACTGACCGGGATGACGGCCAATTTGAATGTTACTCAACAACCATAGAATGACATTGAGTGACCTACAAAAACAATGACAAATGGCAGCTGGGGTGAAGACGCATGAATCAAGCCACGTACAAGGTTATTGTGGAAGAAAACTTGCTTCCTTCTGCTCTGACAGTGTTCCCCAACTCTGAGGATTGGTTTTTCCACCAGGACAGTGATCCATGCCACACAACCAGAGATGAAGGACCACCAGATCAAGACCCTGTCATGGCCAGCCCAGTCTGCAGACCTGAACCCCATTGAAAACGTCTGGAATGTGATCAATAGGAAGATGGATAGTCACAAACCAAACAAACAAGCTGAGCTGCTTAAATTTTTGTTACAGGAGTGGCATAAAGTCACCCAAACGCAATGTGAACGACTGGTGGAGAGCATGCCAAGACACACGAAAGCTGTGATTGAAAATCAGGGTTATTCTACCAAATATTGATTTCTGAACTCTTCCCAAGTTAAAAAATTACTATTGTTTTGTTTAAAAATGATTATGAACAGGTTTTCTTTGCATTATTGGGGTCTGAAAACACTGCATTTTTTTTCTTATTTTTTTCAGTTTCTGCATTTTCTGCAAATAAATGCTCTAAATGACAATATTTTTATTTGGAATTTGGGAGAAATGTTGTGAGCAGTTTATAGAATAAAACAAAAATGTTCATTTTACTCAAACACATACCTATAAATAGTAAAACCAAAGAAACTGATCATTTTGCAGTGGTCTCTTAATTTTTTCCAGAGCTGAAAGCATTTGAGCTTCTGTCAAGAATACAGAAACAGCTTTTACTTTGGTAATACAGCAACCAGATAACCCACGGCGATGGTCCTAGATCTGTATTATATGTTTCTGATGTGTACTGCTACACATTTCATGTATTTTCTGGTTGTATTCTAATAAAGAGACTGAGAAATAATTATATATGGTCATTATAGCGTTGATAAAACAAGACTTTTGTACAGTACTGTATGTTTTAACCATGGACTGGCTATAACAGACATCATGTTCAAACATAACTGAATGGACCATTTTCAAGGACTGCCATTGTGGGAGAGGTTTCGAGAGACCATGGAGAGGGACTTTTGATTGACCTGAGGGAGGTTCAGGCAAATAATCTAGTTTCCTAGGAGGAAGAAACCATGCTTTTCCTGGGGAAAGCCAATTCCCTGGCATGGTTACTTGCATTATAGTAGTGTGCCATCTGGAGAATTTGTGATTTTTAAATTTTTTTTAATACTGATGCACATTTCCTGTATTTTCTGGTTTTATATTCTAATGAAGAGAGGAAAAAATGGTCATTATAGCATTGCTTAAACAACATATCTAAGGGCGGCCTAAGACATTTGCAGAGTACTGTAATTCTAAGAACAAAACAGTTTGTATTCAGATCCCAGTCTTCCTCCAGGTTTCTCCATCGTTGATCATATGAGCCGTGGGCCAACTCCAAGAAGACTATTTTCTCCAAACTACTGTTGGGTGCAAAAGCACAGACATCACCCTTTCCCTTAGCAACTTCCATTTGCATAAAAGTCGCAAACCTGTCACCAACACAGTGTCACTCAGCCAGCTCGTGACTATCTCTACACCTGACCAACCCAGCAGCCCAGAAAGGGCAAGAGTGCAGTGCTTCTATAAGTTGAGTTTTGTTCCATAACCAGTTTTGTGCATGAAGGCAAACCCAACTCTATCTAGCTGGTTTGCTCATTGTTCTGTCTTCCACACCTACTCCATTTCCTTCCCCACCAGAGAGATCACAGAGCCAGGGATCAAGGTGCAACAGGCCACCGTTGCCTGGCTTGTATCACAACCATAGCAAATGCCTGCAGGTGGTGAGCTCCATGGAAGTTCTTTTGCCCAACTGGGCCCTATGAGGCAAGGCCCAGTCCCCTGATGCTTGCTGTCAAGCTCTCTTCCCTGTTGTGCCTTATATGAGTGATGTGACATGGAAAATGCTGGTTTCTAGTCAAATTGCAAAGTGGTGTGCAAGGGACTGAAAAAGAGGGGGAAAGTTTTTGTCTATGCGTAAGTGAGACAGGGTGCAGGGTCTACACCTTAGGGATGTGTTACTTTTCTTTTTAAAGTACCTATCAAAATGGTTGCTTGGACCACACAGTCTGATCAAGAAAGACTGCAACAAAATGCAGATAAACAAAGAAACAGAACAAGATAGTAGGCTCAAAGGCTGCTGAGACCACATGACATGTGGGGAAGGAAGAATGAGTTCAAGCGAGTTCACATAGACAAAAGGGGTGCCAGGTCAAAAAAGAGCAAGCATATTGAAGTTGGTACATGGTGGCTCAGCACTTAGATGTTATATTGGTTTTCCATTGTCACTTGTTTTAAGAGTCTTTAGTAGTTTGATCCAATGGATCCATGGCAAATGAATGAATCATCTTTAGTGCATGTTAAATGAAGTCATTGTCTCTTTCCATAATAGTAAGACTCAGTGCTAAGCATGCTGAAACCTTACTTATCAAAGTCACTACCCCGTTGCATTGATAACTTAACAAAATCACTGGGAACATGTTGAAATAATGGCCCCACCATGCAGCTGCATGATGTCAAATGATTGATGACTGATTCTTAAAACTAAGTAATGTCAAATCAATATTTAATGTTTTTTAAACTGCTTGTTTTCTCACATTCAGTTAACTTTAAATCAGTTAGTTTTATATTTGACAAATTATTTAAATTTGTATAACCTGAGTTTAGTTGACTCAACCTTTTAAGGAAGCATGGAAATGTTTCTAAGTTGAAGAAACTTTACTTTATAAAGTTGCTGTATAGGATGATCATTGGTCCCTGTTGGAGTTACCAACATCCATTCTGGTTTTGAATCAACATCATCAATCAACATTGCATCTTGCATTTATTGAGTGGCAAACACTGGGGGGGAATGGTCACTATGCCAAAAGGGTTGTAATAAGTCTCTTAATTACTCATGGGATTTGGGTTTTGACCATATCATGCAATAAACCAAGAGTGAGTGACATCTCCCATTCCCTTTAATAGCCAAGCGAGCTTGTACAGGCAGATTACTGTTATAATGGTGTACAGAATTTGATCAATTTGTGGCTAGTTGATGACACATTGTGACTGACTACTGAACCCAGTCCTGGAACATGCATTCAGTGACTCTGTGTGCACTGAGGGGAAAGGAAGGGCTGAGAGACTCTGAGCAGCACACAGCCCAACAATTCTAGTTGTCAGATCCTGAGTGATATCATGATTTGAGACAAAAGAAACTTCAGTCAGTATAGTCACCTATTTTTCTCTTTTTTAAATCATCATACATACATACATCATTGTAATATTGATCCCTTGGTTAACTTAACATCGCAAACATTGAATTCTCCTCTCTTCTCAGGAGAAAGGGCATCACCTCCTCTCCTCAGATGGTTGTTTGGAATAAGCAGAACCCTTTGGATGAACACCACCCCCATCCACTTAATGAGGCCAGGTCTTCCAGCTCCTCCTCCTCTAACCACTCAGAGCATGCTGGCACACGCACTGGCAGCAGCCCATTAGCTGTACCTGGGAGAAGGTGAATTAATGCCACTTAATTATGTGGTCCAAGTTTGCATGACATCTTATTTTTGTCTACAGTTGTGAATTCCATAAATTATGGATTATCACCAGAGGCACTGTGCATTAATACTGGAACACTCATTTTATGCAAAAGCTTGTTGACTGCAAACCTACAGAGCCTGAAAGCTAACACTTTAGCTCATGTATATGCTACAAGACAGCTTCCCCTGCTGTTTAGCACTGGGTTGGTTACCATTTGGATTTTAACAATTCTTGAGTCTTGATTTTTGATTTTGATTCCTTTCATTTCTAATCCTAAATGTTTCTCAATTCCAGTCTTTGAGGGACAGGGTGAAGAAAGGTGACATGCATATTTTACAGAAATAACCTTGACTTGACCACAATAAACCAAAAACCATGACTTGAAAAGTCATGACATATTCATATTCATGTCAGACAAGAACACAGTTGCAGCTACAGCCAAAATCTCTTCCCACTGTGCTGCAAAACAGATTCAGGAGATCCTTAGTGCCCACTGCCATTAGACTGTATTTGTTTGTACTGTTTGGCTGTACACCTCAACCAAAGAAAGTGGTTCATGACATCCACCTACTGAGCCATCCATCCATCCTTTGACTTTATTATTAGTATTTTTTCATTCACTGTAATGTAACTGTAGCCTGTTAAGATGATAACATATTAACAGTCTAAGACTAATCTTATAGTTTAGGCAGCTGCAGGATAGATGTGGGTGTTTACAAGAGGGAAGTAGTAACATCTATGCATGGTGTGTAGTGCACTTGCATAATTGC
Organism: Rachycentron canadum; assembly: GCA_038496675.1. Lineage (NCBI taxonomy): Eukaryota > Metazoa > Chordata > Actinopteri > Carangiformes > Rachycentridae > Rachycentron > Rachycentron canadum. Next base: position 22,565,065 of record CM076649.1, read on the forward strand.
AACCGCACCAAATAACAAATACACAAAACTCAAACCCTGTGACTGTAAGGTAGTGGTCAGCAACCTGGGGGTGAAATTTTACAGACCCATTTTAACAGTCTTCACAGCAGTTAGTGGCTCACTGTTAGAATCCGTGATGGTCCCTGCAGTTGTGCATCCTCTCCGCACAGAGAGGAAACTTGGCTGAGAGTGTAAATTAAAATTCATTGCACAAATTTGACAAACAGAATCACACAGTTCTTTAGCAATTCAATCACATATAGCCAGATTGCTCTCTTGAAGGAATAACACAAAATAAGTTTTCCACCATGCTACACTGGTAGACCAAATGTGTCGTGGTAGACAAACTGAAAATGGCCCCAGTCAAAGGAACCTAACCAAAGCAGAATCACAATTAAAATGTCCTAATGATTCCTTTGGAATCAGAAGCTTGGAACCAGCTTCCAACCAATTTGGAAGTGGTTCTTCATGCCCAACCCAAACTGATACTGATTATAAAAAAAATTATAAAATAATTATTTTTCCATATTCACATTATTTACATTATTAATTCTCATTACATACAGTCACACATAGCTGGCATGTATTTGAGTATCTTTGGAAATGATGGGATTGTGATTGTGATTATTGTGATAATCAAAGCAAAGCAGCTAGCACTGATGTAGCACTCATGTATAACATTTGCTTAGTTAGAAAGACTATCAGAAAGTAGCTTGTCCATCTCAAACTTGTCCTGCATTGCTTCACCACCATCTCTGTTTACCTAATTAGCATATTGAGATTTGATCACACAATAACATGTTGAACTACACGCTGAATTAGCCTTTCTTGCTTTCTTTCTTTCTTTTTTACTCAGGTTAGCAGCAGAGTACACTCGGTCAGGTTCCTCCCTCTCTACAGAGTATGGGAGTTGGCAAATAGTGTCTGGTTGTGGCAGCATCCATGACAATACTCCCTTCCCCCCACCACTGGCCTCAGCCTCCTCCACCTCATCTGCTGTTGCTGCTGCCTATTCCCCCCTGCCCTTCAGTTTTAAAGATGACGGACCTAGTGGACGAATGTAAGTAACTGTAAAACTGCTTTGTTAACTATTTTAATGAATTCAGTTTAGTATTTATTGATGAAAATATTTTCAAATCACTTCAGCACTGACATTTCCAGTATTATTTGCAAGTCTTATTTTGATGATCTGAATTCTTTTTTATCTTACAATATTTGGAGAGTCTGACATTTAGTAATAAATGTCCACATAGAGAATCTCCTGAATGCATGTACACTTTTATCAATGCTGAAAGAGACACACATTCAGCAAGTTTTTAATCTCAGTGTTTTTATTTGCTGCAGCTATGCTTTATTTCACGCTATTGTGAACTTTTATTCTGAAATGTTCAGACATACAGTGTGCAATAGAAAAAAACAAAGCCAATTCCAGTTGCCTTCCTGCCCTCTATCCATCCATCATCTATACTGCTTATCTGTCAGGATCACAGGGGGGGCAGGGTCCACCCTGGATAGGTCGCCAGTCTATCGCAGCACCAACACAGAGACATACAGAGACAAACAACCACTCACACCTACGGGCAATTCAGAGTCACCAATTAACCTAAACATGCATGTCTTTGGACTGTGGGAGGAAACAGGAGTACCCAGAGAGAACCCACACAGGAACAGGGAGAACATGCAAACTCCACGCAAAAAGGTCCCAGGCCCAGGGAATCTAACCCAGAACCTTCTTGCTGTGAAGCACCACTGTGCCAGTGATAAATATTGTTTTACAGAAACAGGACTGACAAGTGTGCCCCACCCCAATACACGTCTTGGTTGCTATTTCCTAAAAAAAACAAATATGAATACTTGTTTCTTATCCCTCTTTCTGTCTGCTCTCCAGGTGTCCCTTCCCCTCTGAGCGTCAGGCCCGGTTGGAAGCAGTGCGGGAAGTCTTCCTGGCAGCCTACAGTTCCACTGTGGGGCTCAAGTCTTCAGCGCCCAGTCCCTCTGGTGCTATCTCCGGCCTGCTGGAGCAATTTGCTCGTGGGGTTGGCCTCCGAGGCACAAATGCCATCGTCTGAACCCTCTCAACTTCAGGCACTCTCCTTCTTCTGCTTCCATCCAACCACAGTCTATTCAACATATCTGGACTCAGTGCAATAAAGTGCCAAATGTCTTCTATTCTGGGGTTAAGCACTTTTTTTTTTTTTTTTTTTTAAACTTGCCCTGGATTTTATTTTTTCTGTGCATTTCCAACTTTTTCCAACTTCACTGTTGAGTTAATTTGTCACATTCAGGGAGGGCAATGTTTTCAGCCACAGTATCAAAAAGGGAGGGAAGTTAGAGGGTTTTCTAGCTGCCGAAATGTAAAGGGCTGAGAATGTGGTGTCAGTACATTTTACTGGCAAAATATAAAGAACTCTTGCTTCCTATGTTCTTCCTTTATCTGCTCAAACATCAGAGTCCTTGCAGTGACTGTCTGTAAGGGAAAAAGTATTTATAGATGTTCTAAATAGCTACATCCAAAGTAGGGCAAAAAGCCTGCTTTTACAGAGTGGCGATTAAAACATGAATTATCCACATGGGGATAAGGGTTCACACTTGCAAACATGCTGAAGGCGAAACATGGGTAAATAGTGGAGAGTAGTTGTGCAAAGAATGAAAAATTAAAGCTTGACAAAGAAGTTCCAACCAGGCCCATTACCTTGTCACCTGCTGGATAGACAGTTTTGGAAAGTTAGAAAAATTGTCAGTTTTGTTGTTATCTCTTCACAGCCAGTGTGGACAGGAGGAATGATTATAGTGACCGGCAACTCTCAGCAAAGAACCCTTGGCATATAAGTACAATAGTTTTGAAAAAAAAAATCTGATCACATCCTTCAACTTTCAAGTTTTAATTGATTTATACATTTGGTTTTGATCATCAAACATAGAGGAACAATGGATTCACATAGGACAGTTTTTGAAAAGAGGAACCAAGGAAATGCTGAACATTTCCAATCAATTGTTCCACCTTGCCAGTTTATCTCTATATCCGTATCCACTAATTTCTTTGTGTTCTTCAGTAGCAGCGACAGTTAAACATAAGAGGCACTAAGTACTGTGATAGTAAATCTGTGAGGCCCTTTTCAATGATTGTTCTTGTTGGAATCTAGTGAAGCAAGGTCACTTGATTCCTGTCACTGCTGAAAATGCTGCCCAGCCATTATCATTATGTACATGTTGCTGCAACATGTGCAACTTCTTTCAGGTTAGACTTGGACATCCATTTTTACTGGGCAACTCTTTTGTAGATCCATGCTTTTAAGTAATTTTCTTGACAAAATTCTGTAAAGAGACTTTATTTAACTACGGTTTTGATGGCTGCTGTACCTCAGGACTGTTGTGCCTTTGTTATCTTCTGTAGCACTGGATCAGATCTCTATTTTGTCTGTTTCAGTTTCAGGTGTATTTTCTGTTTCTTAAATGGTTTTAACAGATTGGATGGTTTACTGCCCATTGGCAATTAGTATTTTGACTGTAGAGCATTAACAGCGTTGGCTTTGGAATTAAGCTTTTTGGAGTTTCCCTTTGATCACTGCCTTGGCTGCAAGATAAGTCATGTACCATAAAACTGTTAGTTAAAAAGATGGGATTTCAGTCAAAGGACACATTTGACATTTCCCCCAGAAGAGTGACAAAGCCAGAAATTTTGTTTCTGGCTTCTCTTTTTTTTTATTACAGGCTGAGGAGAATGGAAATATGTATTTCATTTTCTTTCTGAGAGTGGGATGAGAAGATTGACACTGATATAATTTATGTGTGTTTACACATAACAAGAACCAAGCTTGGTTGAACCTAGATGAGCATAATGATGAAGGAAACAAGCTTAGCTCATTCTAAAGTACAAAAATATGTAGACAGCACACCCAAAGCTCAGTAAATGTAACAGAAGCCATTTAAAATTTTAAGAGAAGGTCATGTGGTGTCACTATTTCTTTAAAAAAAATGAAGTTATAGTCATTATAGCCCAACAGTTCTGAGCAGTGTCTCAGGCTTTTTACATTTCTATCTACTTGTATGGACAAGATTTGTGCTGATCAGATCAGTCAGTTTGAGACATATTGGTAAGTGTATTTTTGGTAGTTGTTTTTCTTACTTCCCATCTTTAGCATGTCCTAATTTTTGCATCTCAGTTTCAGAAAGAAAGCTATTTTTATTTCCAAAATATACTTTTCTTTACCTAGTAGAATTTGGTGTTCTGTGAGACTCTAGTCCAAAGTCTGCTTTCCTTATACCACAAAACACATTTTTGTGGTGAGATTTCATTCATTTTTTTAAGAAATGTGAGTATTTGATTTATATAGACCACGACAGAAGAACAATCTGTCCAGCTTTATTTGACACTAGTCATTATTTTCAGGCATGGCCATATCTCCATTTTTTTTTCTTCAAGAGGACTTCAAATTCATTGAGGGTCTCATGCCATTTTACATTTTATATTTTGGTATAATTTTTTACTGTATGCCTACAGCTGATAAGCAACCACCCACAGGACACCTGCATAAAAGCCTTATCATTAAATGATGAGATGAGAAATGGTCATTGCAAAAAAAAAAATTCTAAATTACTTATCATGCTCCTCAAATAATTTCAGTATGTATGTCAGTTTTTCACTCACTGGATCTGCATGATATACTCATTGTGAATTGTTTTTTTGTGTTTTACAAATTGCTTTTTATTTCAGAATCTTAATGAAATGCTGTATTGCACACTTTCTGACTTTCTTTTTCCATGTAAAGAGTTTTCTTTGTACTGTTGATGCATTTCTAAGTAATTCTACCTGTTTTTGTTACAAATTGTGCTTAATTGTTGGCAGGTGACAGGCTATAATAAAAGGTGAATTGAGCAGCAGGTAGGAATTGTGAATAAAGAAAAATAACATGCATATTTGACTTTTTTTATTAATTTCTCATACGGATGAATTTGTTTTAGTACTTAGCCTCAGTACTTTTATACTAGTGCTACTAGAGCTACTTTTCCTAGCCACAAGGATGATTTGAAGGATGAAAATGCTATGTAGCCTGGCCGTTTTGTTGACCACACAGTTCAGTACACAATCTGTTACAGCGCTGCAGGAAATCAAATCCTGCATGCAACAAAATTTTTAATTAAAAGGAGAAAACAAACTCCTTCAACAACAGCTTGAAGACTGAAGCACACATTATGTAGCTAAAGAGCAAGTGTGAAGAAATAGATTTGGTCTGGAAAACATAGCACTTTTGGTAGATCTTATCCAGTTTTTGGTACCTGCATGTTACAGGGTCCTTCAAATCAAGAGTTAGGATAGGATTGCTGGCAATATATGACGCTTTGAACTGAGTCTAGAGAGAAATACCATTTGGGTTTCAGGCTGTGGCCGGCAGGACTGATTACTGTGTACACTAACTTCAGACTTAAACATAAATGGCGAGCAAACTTAAGGGGAAGGTAAGAATTAAAAAGAAAAAAGGACGTATCTATCACTATATTTGCCATGATCACAAATATATTCTGAGCATTGAGAGACCCAGCAGGTGAAATTCTAAGCAGGGACATTGTAGGTCAGGTGACATGAAATTTGGCTAGTATAACCATCTACTAGTATTTGGGCAGTCCTATGCTTGTCTTAGCTGGCTATTTTGCTTGTGTGTAATTAACAGCAGGGTAATGTTTGTAACAGTTGTATGTGTCATTCCTGCTGTTCTTTTGCACCTTCAGAAGTGAAACAGAACTCCTCTCCTCTTGGCACCTACAAAGGAAAGGGGCTACAAATGCGCATTAAATTCAATTCAAAATGGACTGAACTGAATCTAATTAGAGCGCAGCCACAATATCGAAACATCTTTATTCAGCTACAAATCAATCAGTGAGAACTACAAAACAATTTGAATAGTTGAAAATCAACCAATCGGATATGGGTTAAACCAACCAACCAAAAAGTATGGGCCAAAGGGTTACAAACTAATAAGAATATATCTACAAAATCATAAATTAAGAGTATGGCTGAAAATCAACCAACAAATCAGAATACAACTATAAAACTAAATAGCTATAAACTAATCAGAGAAGGCCTACAAACTGACTAACTCAGAGTACAGGTACATACAATCACATGTATGACAAACAAGATTAAATGAATGCACTAGGAACTTGCCAGTGTCTCATGGACAAATTAATTTGAAGGAAGTTCTTGTCTTCACCAGTTACTTGACACCAGCCACCACAAGAACGTGAAGTGAGACTCTTCTATTGAACTTCAAACCGACATAGAAACCAAACCAATACCTGAAGCCCAAATAGTGAGTGTCATGCTGGCAAGAAAAATGCAGATGCAACAAAATTTGCCCAAAATCATCTGTCTGATCATAGTTTGAGCAGAACCAGGCCATCTGTAACAGGCAGCTCATCTATAGTTCAGCACACATAGATTCCTGTAATCAGAACTGTGACCATGTCACTTTCCATGTCCACTAATGCACTGCCCAACACTTTGTGAATGACAGCCCATTCCTTAGCTTACAAAAACTGAAACAGCTGCAAAGAGCAGAGCAAACCATTAAACATGTTATATTTCAAATAGAACACCCCCAGCTACCTAAGGGGATGAACTTCCTTATCTTCCCCTTGTTCTTCAAGAATGAAACCATTTGGATCTCTGGAAAATGTTCAAAACTTGTCCTGTTATAGGAATTTCCACACCAGATTATATGATTGCATAGGTAACATGATAATTGAAAGAACATCTGAAGAGAGTCTACTCAGATTCAAGACAATCTGGTGCTGTATTAAAACTTGTGAAAGATGTGTATAAAAGATATTGGTATCTGAGAAAGCCGCACTTCTTGTAAACATAAAAACATAAACATAAAAACCTCTGGAACTTGTTTGCATGGACTTCTTTTCATTGGAACCAGACCAAAGCAGGATCAAGGACATTCTTGTAGACTGACTGTAGTAGAAAATGTGATTGTATTTGTAATTTGTTCTCTTATTAATTGTTATATTATGAGCAAATTTTATGTATGCTCATTTAACCTTATTTAACTTCTTTGCAGTTTATATTATGTCCCTCTCTAGGCTGAGGTGGAGATAACTGTGGTAGAGGACTAGGACTATTACCCGCTTTCCTCTTTCTCTTTTGGGTTTTTGAGCACACTGGTTAAGCTGATAGCAAAAGGCTGAAATGCAGCTGTTTATATGTAAGCCTAGTTTATTCTCTTATTTTACTATTTGGGATTAGTCACAAATCCACTGATAACTTCATTAGTAGGTGTTGAGCTTTTCAATATATGTTATCTTTGTAGCTGCTAAACACAGATAACTGACTGCCTGCTACCTTAGAATTTCCTCTAAATAGAATCTGGCTTATTATACGTTGATTGACCATGTAAGTATTTCATTGATTTTCTTGAGGAAATCAGATGTTTGGAAAGAAATAGCACTGTTCCATACATGAGGTCTTCCTTCTGTTGGCACCAGTCATTTTGACAGTGTAGATACCTCTCAAATTACAAGTAAAACAAAGACTTTAGCTTTTATCCAAAGCAACTTACAAATAAAGGACGTCACAGTTACAGTACAGTAGTTTCAGTGTAGTGGAATGCCTTGGTGTAAGTATTAAGTATTACATCTATGAAATAAGTGCAGGAGATCACATGAAAAAGTGCTAGTTAGACATGTTAGGGTTCTCGGAGAGCAGGTGCTCTGGGAAGAAATTAGTTTTCAAGTGCTTCTTGAAGATAGAGAGGGACACCCCTACTCTCACAGGATTTGGGAGCTTTTTCCACCATCTTAAGAACCACACTTGATAACTGGACTGTGATTGCCTTGTTTTCAGGGTTGGCAATGCAAGACAACATTCCTTTGTGGAAAGCAGTGGCTGAGAGGGAGCACAGGGCTGTATGACTAAGTCAAGTAGATGGGTAAAGTAGATTGATTCAGACAACCAGTGTAGATCCATGAAGCAGTGAGGCATGATGTTATCGATCTTGCACAGAAGAGACTGACTGGCCGGGATGACTTGGAGTTCAGTCTTGGAGAGGTTTAGTTGAAGGAGTGTTCCTTCATAACATATACACATGCACGTCTACTCATACCTACTACATCTACTCATATCAATATTAGAAAATGTCATTGCTGCTGACAGCAGCAGATATGCCTTTGCTGTCATAACAATGTCAAACTTAGTATATACCACAACCAACTATTGTGTTACTGGGTTGTTCCTGCCAGAGTACCCGAACAAACTGAAAAAAACATCCTGTTTCCATTATGTAAGATGAGCTTGCCATTGCTGCAATGAGAGATGATAGAGCAATTATTGGAGGGAAGGTTTTCACAACTGTTGAGTTAAGAAATGACCAGCTGACATCACCAAAGTCAACAATTGCAACAAGGCAAATAATCCTCAAATTCAACCCTTTCACACCAAGGTATCTTACTGCCTCATGTAATGGCCATTGTACAGACAGAAAACCATGAGCTGCTGATAACTGTGGTGTGAAGTTATTCACATGGGACAGTGGAACAAAAAGATGTGTGATATATCATTACAACCAAACAGCATTAGGATACATTTTAACTCAGATAGACATTTGTATACAGGCTAATCTATATTGACAAGTATATTTTAGATTTTTCAATCTCTAAAATGTTAGCCTCCTGCTAAATGTATTTAGCTGATAGAAGTCATTAGCAAGTATATCTCCTTATTTCAGTTGCTCAGTGAACCATCTAGGTAAAATGTTTAAATGATTTTGTCATATCAACATTTACTCAATGTAATTTCTTTTTGTTCTCTGTAAATAAAACAATATTGTCACTGGACTGAACTGCACTTGTTTGATTGTGATATGTGTAAATTTAAATGTATTTAAATATATATATATATATATATATGTGAATGTAAAGAATTGAATAAATCACATTTAATTTTTGATGTAGTGGTAGAAAGAAGTTATAAGAATTAGGTCATGGTAATTCTTACATAGAGGAATTAACATAGGAATTTTTGTATTATAACATCCAATACAAAAATATATATAAGTAGAAAAAAATACTTTTCAGTAGGCCTGACATTTTTAATTAAAAAAATATATATTTCCAATTGGACTATTGAAATTCTTATAGAACTAATCATATTTCTTATTAAATTCTAAAATCCTAAAGGACTTTTTGATTGGGGTAAAAAAAAAAAAACAATGCCGTGATAAGTTGTATCTTCGTGTCGGAAATGAGCAAAATTACAACGTTTTGGTAGATAATAAATAGGCAAGCAAGTATACACTCTGATTCCCTCCCGCTGCTCGCCCCACAAGCATTTCCGTAGTGGCCGTGAAAGCACCGCTCGGCCTGATGTAAACTGTGTAGTGGCTCTATGGGCGGACCTTTTCTGTGTCGCTGCTACAGGGATACCAAGATGGAAATTCAGGGGCTATCTGATGCCCAAAACATTCACTCTCAACATGGCGCCCCTCACAGACCCACTTCGATTCCACTTCGGTCGGCGACAGGATCGAGATATCGTTATAATTGCACCGAAAATGGAGCGGACGGACAACTGGAGTTGCCTGAATCACAAAGAGACAACAACAACAACAGGCCAAGGACATCACCGTTTCACCTACTGGCAGAAAATGGCAGCGGGACGGCTAACGTATCTGTTAGCAAATCGCAACCAACCTGCAAAACCAACTTACCCTATGATAGACTTAAAAACGTAAACACAGAGAAGAGAAATGAGCTGAACGCTTTACTTGGTCATCAAGATTCTGTAAGGGCTATTTGGAAATACGGGATAGAAAGTGCGGATACTGCAATGCAACTGGAGCTGCCTCTCTTTGAAGGGGAAGAGGAATCGATGTCGCAGCGGCAACGAACGTTACCATTTCCAGTTTTACGGCAGCAGCGTGAGGACGGCGCCTTCAAGCAGCCTTCACTGGCCTGCCAAAGCGCTGCTCCGCCGGAGAACATTAGCACGGCAAACAGGCCAGACAGAACCAGCAAGGAACTGTATGTTGTTTTCAACGTCGTTCAAGAGGATGGCAGTGGTGAGGAAAGCAAACACCGACAGGATGTCTATTTCGAGGACGGGGATAGAATAAAAGGTAAAAAGCAAGAGCGCTCTAAGGCAAATGTCTGTGACTCCATGGAGAGTGGAAACAGCAGTAACGCGCTTCTCTGTGAATCCAGTGATAACTCGAACTGTCTTGATACACAAACATTGAAAAATACTGAACATATTTTGAATTTACTAAAGGGTAATTCAATTGCGGTAAATGCTAAACAGAATGTCTGCCACCACTCTATCGAAGACGTAGTTTTGACAAACAAATATGGCGATAAGATTTGTGGCCAGATTTGTACTGAAAACGATGATGGTAAACTTGTCAGGGAGCTTTCGCCGCATTCCCATACTGATGATAGCAGTGCCTTAATTTCAGTTAACTCAGACATCGTGGAAGCCATGGATACGCCGGGCTTCATTTCAGATCCAACGGGACTGCAGGACAGTGCAAACCTGGTCACGGCCTCCACAAGTCCACATGCCAGTGAAACCTTTTCCGGAACTATCACGATAAACAACCAAAGCATCATAGTGACCATAGAAAACGGGATACTGACTCTCGCTGCCCCACCAGAAGGGCATGTACACAAACAGGATGACATAGTCAGCTTGAAAGAGCATCTAGGCATGAAAGACCATGAGGATATTGTTCTTCTCAACTATGACAGTGGAACTAAATCCATTGGAAAGATCAGCACGCTAGCAGTATCTAGCCTCAGCCAGCAGAAAGAACCCAGACCTGGTTTGTCTTTGAGTGACTCAGAGCTGGCTCTTGTGGATGATTCATTATCAGAAGTGGGCACTTCTTTGGACTCCTGTTCCATTGTGAAACAGGAGGCTGGGGCGCTGTGCGCTGCGAAAGAGGCAGATTTGGTCACCCCATCCCCTAAAGCCACAGTGGCAGACTGTGAAAATGAGGACTTCCAGTCTGTACCGCCAATCAGGTCTAAGAGAGAGACTGTGACTTCTTTTGGCTGCCCAGAAACTGGCTGCTCTTGTGCATTTGACACACGTCAGAAACTCAAAGTTCACCTCCTGAACCATGCAGAGGATCCACGCCCCTACCAGTGTACCATGGAGGGCTGCGGCTGGGCTTTTGCCACCTCTTACAAACTAAAGCGACATCTTCAGTCACATGACAAGCAGCGACCACATACCTGCCAGTTCGAAGGCTGTGGTCGTCGTTTCACCACAGTGTACAACCTTAAAGCTCATGTCAAAGTCCATGAGCATGATAATTCCTTCATCTGTGAGATCTGCAGTGAGAGGTTTCGCAGCGCTGCACGACTTGCCAGTCACCAGAGGGTCCACTTTGAGCCACAGAGGCCCCACAAATGTGAATTCCCAGGTAACACTAAGCTCACTTTGCAATTTCCACCTTTGCCATTACTCCACCTGCAGTTGGCTGATGGTTTGATAATGTACAGCCTCACAGTGGTTGCACTTGACATTAAGCCAATTAACGCTTGCTTATTCCATCAGTTTATGCTTTATTCTGAAGAGATGAATGAGGCAAATTATTTTATGTTGAGGAGCTTAGGTTAGACAAAGAACTCACTTGCTGGTGTTAGTGAAGCCCGTTTAATGTTCACTTAAATTCTTTGTCCAGAATTTACTATAAAATGAAATTGAATCTTTTTAATTGCATTGTTAATGTGGTCTGCAAAACTTAACAGTTTTAATGTTCTTCGTACAAATTGCACTTTTGAGTCTACCATTGTCTTCCTTCAGGCTGTGAGAAAACCTTCATCACCTTCAGTGCCCTCTTCTCCCATAATCGCACTCACTTTAGAGAAACTGGCCACTTCACTTGCACCTTTCCAGACTGCGATAAGACATATGACAAGGCCTGTCGTCTCAAGATCCACATGAGGAGTCACACTGGTAAGCAGATTCTAGATTTGTCAGTTATATATAACTGGTTCCGGAGGGACCCACAAATTCCCAATCACAAGATACTGTGAATGTGTTGCTCTTTGTTCACTAATTTCAGATGAGAGTATCTATTAGTGCTGCATTTTTCCAGAACTAAGAATAGTTCTGAACAGAATTGTTTGAATTATACCTCTTAGGTTACTTGGCTTGGCATGATGCAAGCATCAGATCATGTTGACTGGTAAATAAACTAATTATTTTCTGTTTCCAGGTGAGAGGCCATTTGTTTGTGACTCCGAGGGCTGTGGCTGGTCCTTTACTAGCATGTCAAAGTTGCTCCGACACAAACGGTAAGTCATCAAATAAGCAATAAAGATTTAGGAGTTATTAATAGGAAGGTGTGTTTTGAGACTTGGGACAAATGCCTTCCTGTACAAATTATCAATGCAGTTTAAATTATCATGCTTATATTGCTTATCTTATATTAATTAAGTAGTCTGCTTACTGTATTGAACTTTAATTAATCTCAATTAGATTTGATGCTTGGTGATTATCAAGTATCAAATCAAATTTAGATTAATTAAATCACATTCAAATTAATTGATTCTGGATTTTCTGAATCAAATCTGAATAGGTGAGATCAGCCCGTATTCTTTGGCCACTCATTATACCTATAATAAATAAATAAATGTCTCCTTTGCATTTATTAGGAAACATGATGATGACCGTCGCTTTGTCTGTACAGAGGAAGGGTGTGGAAAGTCTTTCACCCGGGCAGAGCACCTAAAAGGTCACAGTATCACCCATCTGGGCACCAAGCCCTTCCAGTGCCATGCAGAAGGTGGGTACAGGCATTAGAAACAAATTTTATGAGTGACATGTTTTGTTGGAGAACATTAGTGGATATAAACACAACATTCTTTTTTAAAAATCAAAGTAGAATATTAAATCAGTTGAAAATTAATGGAGAGAATATTTTTATTTTTCTTTCAGTTTGTGAAATTGAAATTGAAAAAAATCAATAAAATTTTTTATTTTTTTTTTAATTGCTAATTTTCTGAACAAGTAGTCATGTTATGGCATTTGTCTCCTGTGTGTTTTTCTTCAGGCTGTAATGCCAAGTTCTCAGCACGCAGTAGCCTCTACATCCACTCCAAGAAGCATAAACAGGACATGAGCACTCTGAGGACCCGTTGTCCTGTGGCAAACTGCTCCAAGCACTTCTCCTCCCGCAGCAGTCTGAAGAACCACATGCTCAAACACCACCACCTCAGTCCTGGTTCGTAACTATTGCTGATAACTCATGTAATGTATCTGCCTATCATTTATTTTGTTTTGGAGGGGGCATCTAAATTGGAGCTCAACCCATTATTGGCCTGGCCTATCAGCTTTTCAGTCTGTGCATACAACTGATAAATACGAATACACACTCAGTTGGCAAATAGATAGACACAAGTTAATAGGCACTATTTGCACACTAACTGGATAAACTGTCTCTTAAATTGTCTTAAATTAGTTAAATTCATGAATTTCAGACGAACAATATTGCCACAGTGTCAAGGATAATACAAAATAATAGTGAGATAAGAAAAATATAACTAATTAAGTAAAAATATTTTTATAAAAAGGCAAAAAAAACAGATGTTTTGCATGTGTGAATTTTATATGAAATGGGAAGATGGTTATTTGTCACATTCAGTAATGTTTTGTGTTTTAAATCTCTTCTTTCTCATCTCAATCTTTTGTCTCCCAATTTTGCCTTATTTAGAGACGTTTTAATGTTTTCAGTGTCCTATTGTGCAGCTAAGTGTGTCGCATGTCCCTCTCCTAATAGAATCTGTTGGTTTTCACTGTCATTGTCCATCCCAGATGTTTTGAACCAAATGGAGACCACGCCCACTTTGACTCCCAGCAGTGAGCTAATAAGCTCCAACACAACAACTGTTACTGGGCCTGGTATTGCTGGAGGTGACCATCTGACCAACTTGGACCTTACCTCTCTTTTCTCAGCTGTGCCTGGGAGCAATGCACCTCCAGGCACTGGTATTGGAGTAGGAACTCCTGTCGGTGGTAGCAGCTCTAATAGTACTTTCACCATGGACCTCTCACTGGTCAACTCAGGCATCCTCACCATTGACCCCTCCTCTGTTGGGACCACACTTGGTACCAGCACCAGCACCAGCACCAGGTTGGCCAAGACTGCGGACCCTCTTATCCTAGCAGCTGACATGGGCCCCCACCATGGTCTGGAGGGAACAGCTGGTGATGTCCTGCCTACACAGGGCACGCTTAACCTGGATGATGTACAGACGGTTACCCCAGAGGCCCTGGGCACCCTCACAGCTCTCACAATGCAGAGTCCTGGTGCCTCTGTGGACCCTACTCTACAGCACCCACTCAGCTCCTCTAGCGGCCTGAGTGTGGAGGCCACGGCTGCTCTGGCTGTGGCTCCTGTGGCCGAGCTGCTAGCGTCACCATCTACAGTGGTGGAGATTGGTGGCCAGGGGGGAGTGGGGTCTCTGCTGAGCTGTGTGGAAGTGCTGGGGCCTCCAGAAGGAGGGAAGGTCCTCACCCAGTTTGTTTTCCCCACTCACAGCAGCAGCTTCAGCCCTCAGAAAGACGCAGAACTCAATGCTATGTCACCAAGCCCCTTCCTAGTGAGTTGCCCCATACTTTTTAGATGCAGTGGCTGCATTTAAATTGAACCATTTATAATCTCTACAACATGATAAAACTGTTCTGAAGTGAATGTACAACATTTGTATTTTTGTATTCTTTGATATTGGGTGGATTTTTTTGGAAATGACAAATATCTGCTATTATCAGCTTCACTGTTGTTGGTACTAGCACTCAATCCACTCCTTCAAGCCTACAATTTTAAGCAATTTCTTACCCTGCATAATTTGACGTGATGCATTTTAAACTGTTTTTGACAATTTATAGACCAAACAATATATCAGTAACATGGAAAATGATTGTCATATTAATTGATCATGGAAATAATTGGTTTTAGCTTATTTGTACCTATTTTGTGTGTTAGGAGAGTGGAGGCTCAGCGAGGACTGATTACAGAGCCATCCAGCTGGTGAAGAAGAAGAAGAGGCAAAGAGGCCCATCAGCCTCATCTGGTAACACACCCATTGACCAAATTGAGTGCTCCTCATTCTCCTGCTCATGATAGAGACTGGAGACATAAGTGACTGTATAATGGCAAGTCATAGCAATGTTGTCTTGCCCAATCTAGGGAGTTATTGCCAGAGAAAAATTAAAGGTGCAAAGGCAGCCATTGCTTCAGCGCCGCTGGCTTCCTCTGGTGCTCGTTATGGTGAAGGAGCTGCATCAGGCAATGGGGGCCTGACGCTGCGTGATCCTGTTACTGGAGCCCAGTATGTCCAGATCCAACTGTTGCAGGTGAGATATCCAGATATCTGATGACAGCATAGCTGTTGTTGAAAAATGTACTGAACAAAATGTGTGTACATGCAGGATGACCCAGCCAGTGATGGCGATCTTGCCTTCCAGCTGAGCTCTCAGCCGTCCAGCTCCCACTCTCAGCTCACTGTTGACCTACCTGTCAACATTTTACAGGTGAGAGGGCTTTCATTTGCTATTTCTGATGTCTTATTTATATCAACACTGTCAGCAGCTGACATCGCCACTTGTGAAAATCATGGCATGGTAAACTTTTTTTCATTATTTGCACAAATAGAAATAAAAATGAATCACAAAAGTGGAGTGGATGTAGGTAAGAAGAGAACAACAACAAAAAAAAATCAACAAGACTAGATCAAGACAAGGTCAAATACTGATTTTTATAACCAAGTCACCAAATATTTATGTGAAGCAATGCTGTCATTAAAACCTATATTTCTAAAAAGAGGCATGAGATAAAATCATGAGAGCTTTAACCTCTGGCTTTTATTGTAAACCATTACCTCTAATCAAAATTAAAATCAATAAACCTTAAAAAAGTTTAACTGAACTAAGAATATTGACAAATGTGCTTGTTTTTCCCATGTATATTCAAGGCAAAGCTCACTGTTGACCTATCTGTCAGCATTTTACAGGCGAGAGGGCTTTCATCTGCTTCTGCATTTCTGACTTCTTAAAGGCAAAGACATTGTGTTGTTATTTCAGCAAGGTCTTTATTTATTGATAAAATCATTTGCTGTCCTTTTAAAAACAGCTCCATGTACACAAAAGCCTTCAGCGTTGATTGGCTCTTACTCATAATGTGTAACCAATCACAAGATGCTGTGGATATGACATTGCTCCAGACCACAGATCGGTGACCACAGACAGGGATAGGTGGCTGCATTACAGCCAAACTAGCACATTTCTAAATTAATTTATAAAACTTTTATTGTAAATCATTGGCTTTGCCTTGAATATACATGGAAAAACAAGCACATTTGTCAATATTCTCAGTTCAGTTAAACTTTTTTAAGGCTTATTGATTTTAATTTTGATTAGAGGTAATGGTTTACAATAAAAGCCAGAGGTTAAAGCTCTCACGATTTTATCTCATGTCTCTTTTTAGAAATAAAGGTTTTAATGACAGCATTGCTTCGCGTAAATATTTCCCTTATTTATAATACATCTCATCCAGTCTTAAAGGGAGAACAATGCATACATTGCATTCGGGTCTAATTAGGAAAACACTGAGTCTTCCAGTTGTTTTAGTGAATCATTTTAAATGGTTGTCTGTTTACAGACAACCATTAATTTGATATTACCAGATTACCACTACTGAGTCTTGTATTGTCTATGACATTATTTCTGTGGCTGAAACTTGGTCAGATGTCAATGCATTGAGGCATATGGCCTTGGCTTTTAATTTGACATGGCAAATAAAGGGGGGTTACCTGGTGAAGACAAGAACTGCCCTTCAATGACATTAGAATGAATTTAGATATAGGCTGTTGTATTGTACTCTTAGTATAATTCTGATACAGTTGTACAGATTGTACAACTATGCAATCTTGTTTGTACAAACCTGCAAGTTTTAAAGCATTGACTGACAACATGAGCCACATTGAAGCAGAATACAGCAGTTACTTGGATGAAAACAATTACAGTAACAAAGACACCTTTTTGTTTTATACTTGGTTTTCATTTATTTATGCAAGATTTTTCATTCTATTTTCTCCTTGTTTCCATTTAATTTTATTTAATTTTTATGGACTTATTTAAATGTGTAATTACAATTTTTATTTTTATTTATTTTTTTCTTGTCTGTGAAGCACTTTGTCAACTTGTTTTTGAAAGGTGCTACATTAAATTTATTTTTAAACTGCACGCTGTGACTATATTTACAGGAACCTTCAGTGATGGCTGAGGATGACAATGCCTCTGACAACTCTCAGTTCACAGGAAGCACAATCAACCTTCAGGACTTGGAGTGACCATTGCAGAGCTGGAGGTCACAGGTCTTCTGCAATGATCGAGCTCTCTGACACCTCATCACTGTCCATAGTTTACATGGACACTTGGTCAATATGACTTAGGGAGATGGTCGACATGATTTCACAAATGATGCACCTTGAGGAAATATATGAGGATACTTTCTTCAGAAGAATATTGTGTTGATTTCTTAAGTCCAGTTTGTACCAAAATCAAACCTGAGAGCACTCTTGTGTCAAAAAGACATTGGAGGCTCCCTATTCCTCTGTTTTGTGTGGGTCTTTGTATTCCATGGTGCCACATTGCCACTCATGCACAGTCAGTGTCTATATTTGCTCCAGTTGCCTTACAGACACCACACTGTGCACACCTCTACTGGCAGGTTATCTTGTTTGTTGCTAATTCTTAAGTTTTGTTAGCTTTATTTTTCTATGGCAGTACCAAGTTCATGTTAAGAACATGGCTATTCATGTGTTTATATTCGTATGTAATCAGTTATTACCTTGTAATAATTTAATGTTTATTATTTATTATTTAGTTGTGGGTTTACAGAATGGCGGCGCCGAACACAAATTAATTAAATAATTAAAGCACAATCTGAACAGTTTTTGGAGAGGCCCTCATTCACTTGTTTCATGTTTTTTTTTTTTTCAAGTTTATTTACATCTGGGACATCATAGACCATATAAAGGTGGACATTGACTCAGACTGAAAATCGAGGCCAATGCTGAAGTGCCTTAAATCTGCATTCTACCCAGTGACCATCAGGGGGTGACTCCACACTTGTCTGATTGTATAGTAGTCTATAGAAAAATGGCCTTACTTTTCACATGATTTGTTGCATTTTTTTTCCTAATGGGTTTATTATCTCAGCCTCTAGTTTTAAGGCTTCTCCAAAACATGTTTTTTTAAATTATGGTCCAATTTAGAGGAAAATGCACATAAAAAAGGGAAATCATGGTGAGGCTACCCTGTGATTGGCACACTACCACAAATGGTGACCTGCCTGACAAACAAAATGTAGTCCTGACCAGGTCACATTCACCCCTTACTCATCCTCAGCTTCACCTTCTTGTCCAAATGTTTGTTTTTTTTTTCTGGTTTCATAAAATCAGGGTGGTGATGGTCAAATTACAAACTTGAGGCTTTAAAATGGCAGTTCAGAGCTAAACCTAACATCACCACTACAAATGAGCCAATATCCTAACCATAACCATGCAGACACATACAAAAGATGCACTTCATTTGAACAAACAGAAAACAGAATATTATTAAAGTAGTATATAACAATAAAAACAAGTAGTCAGAATGTCAAAGACTTGTTAGTTACTTCTTACTTTAAGGCTGAAGTTGACAGAAAGGTGTGTCATAGCACAACTTTTACGACAGTCTCATACTGAGAAGCTGGCTTACAAATATGGTTGGGTAGCTCATGCTTACCTTGACATTAGTGCTTGTGCAGGAGACACAAGTTTTATGTTATGCCACACTAAGATTTAGGATCAGTTCCATCTTGAGATTTCTCTATGAGATGCACAGCCAGTAGCTCTTAGCTAATCCATTACATTTTGGATTCTCCAGGCTGCTGGTTACATGAGAGCAGTCGAACTCTACAATAAGTCATACAGTATATGATTCATAATTCATATTTATGATGGTCAGAGGTGTAGTGCTAAGTACTGGAGTGCACCCATGACATGCACACATGCATATCCAACGTTAAGTTGCAGCTCGTTCCAAAGGCTTTTTGAGTACAGTTTAGAAAGATCAGTCAACTATGACCATGTGATCAAATGTTACACTGACTTTATGAACAGTTTGATCATGTCATTCCAAGAAATCCTACCCAAATGCTGCCATCAGTGAACATGGGGCAGGCTGAATTACTTTTTGCTTTAGATTTTCCATGGCTCACATTGAACTTTCCTCTTGCTCATACCAAGGAAGTATCTCTAATGAAGGGTGGGTGGATATCATGTCAGGAAGAATCTAAACCAATACTGTTACAAGACTGAAAACTATTAATCAATATTTTGGAATTTATGAATACATTTTCTAGAGGTGTAATGCAAATCTTTTTTTCGCATCTCTAGAGAGAATATATCATCTTTAAAGACTTTGTTTCTTGAGAAGATACTTCAAAGTTTAAAGCCCTTACCAATAAAATCTAAATGTTCTTGAGAATCTCAATAATGTCAGCCAGTAAATGTATTGTACTGGGCTGGACATAATTCAGTACAATACATAAGTATCAGTGTGGTTGTTATTCTGTGTTCCTTCTAAGAACAATATGTTCTCTTTTTATATATTATATATACATTTTTATATATTTCATGTTGATATAGTCACAGACACTGTTTACAGTTTTTCTTGGTTGTGCTGAGACAATTCACCCACCATAAACATCATTCTCACAACTCATGCAGTTCAGAACAGTTCATGCATTTCTCATAACACTAAATCACCTGAGCAAAAGCCACTAAAACAATCAAAACCTTGTTTATATGTTTCAGAACAGTTAATCACTTCAACTTTGCCACCAATGAATAAATGAATCATTTTAAGCTGGCACATCAAATGTATATATATTTGAATAAAAACTAGAAAAAGAGTAGGCTACAGCAGATGGTAAAGAAATGTTGAGAAACTATGAGAATAATATGAGAGAGTCCAACTCATGAGTCAATTTACACTAACACCATTAAAACTGAGACCAGGTTTGTGCCTGTCTAACTGCTGTTACTTCAGCATCACTGTGACATATGTATATGTTATCATATATAGTGGTGTTCTGTACAAATGCCCATATGAACCACAACACAAAACTACAGATACAAAACCACAGTTACAACAGTAATGTCTTAGAAAAATTAATATATTCTATAATATATATATATATATTCTATATAATATACCCCCCCCCCCCCAGATTGCTGTACTTGATAAGCCTATGGAAGATGGAAGCGTTGTACGATGTGTTGATGATATCGTCAATGCATTGTTTAATTTTGCAGCAGATATGTGCTACATTTTGTCTGCGCAATTTTTGGATATGTGTAGAGTTTTAAGAAATAAGACCTAGTTTAGAAGATGTGTGAAAGCAATTGTAAAAATGTGTATTTGTAAATTAACATAACATAACAGTAACTGATTAAAGAGAAATTGAACTGTGCATTGAACTGTCTTTGGCTGAGGTGTCACATAGCAACATTAATACAACATTAACAACAGAACCATCTTTTTGGGTTGAAAAATGAAATTATTCTGTGATCAAGGAAACAAAGGAGGGGTTCATTCCCAACTCTTTGAGCTTGTCTCTGAGTATAATGGGTTGGATGGTGTTGAATGCACTTGAAAAATCAAAGAACATAATCCTCACATAAGTGCCAGGTTCTTCCAGATGAGAGATGGCACAGTGGATCATGTAGAGGAAAGCACCATCCACTCCAGTGTCTTCTTTGTATGCAAACTGCAGGGAGTACAGTGTGTCTTTGACCTCGAGTCTTAGTCGGCATAAAAGCAGCTGCTCCAGAGTTTTTGTGATGTAGTCATTTAGATCAGCTGGACACTTAATTTTTGGTACCAGTATAATACATGATGTTTTTCTCTGAGCTGGGACTTGCCCCAACTGTAGACTCAGGTTGAAGATCCTTTGAAGAGGCTCGCACAGTTAGGAGGCACAGTCCTTCAGCAGCCTTGAACACACACCTTTTGGGCCAGCGGCCTTCCCAGGGCACAGCCTCCCTAGTTCCAACCTCACTGCTGTTACTGTGACAGACGGTGAGGATGACAGGTGGAGGAGGAGGAGGAGGAAGTGGAGAAGCTGTGGTGGAAATGATAAAGGAAGATGAAGACTGCTGTTCAATTCTCATCAAAACAAGATGACAATTCATCAATGTGAATAATATTTTAATTCTTCAGGTCAGTCATTTTGTCTTTTTTCCACTTCCTGCACCATATACTCAATTTCTGACATTTCTATGTTGTTTGCTTTTACAAAAACAAATAAATAACTCCAACTCAACTCAGTCTCAGTCTTATACATGTCAGATCAATCACAAAAGCGTGAAGCTGATATTATGAACCTTCGTGATATTACAGTTGCTTATTCTATCCTACAACAACTCTGCGCCCATGTTGTTCCTTAGACCAGAACTTCTCACTGGGTCTCGCCTCCGTAACGACGCAGCCGTCCAATGAGGCTGCCGAGCGGGGGCGAGCCTTCACCAGCAGCCTCTTCGTTCTTACTACAATGACCCTGCAACACACATGCAGTCACGTGTAAGTCATGTAATGTAATTCCAGAGAGAACAGTGCAGACGCGTGCTGCTGCTGCTGAATGGCGCGTCTCAAGGGCAGAACCTGCCCTGGTAATAGACTGCAGCCTCGGATGCAGCGGATGAAAACAATACTCCCGCACCGTTAGCATGTAATTACTTCGCGGGGACAAGGTAAGTGTGGAGGCTTGTTCCCTGGCCAATGGCTCCCTGCAGGGAGTGCTTCTGCTCTGAGCCATATGCTGCAGCGGGCTGGACGAAAACATGTTGACGTTGAGATGCTTAACTCAGGCAGGCGACGAGTGGGAGAACAGCACATTAAACTATCCTATTGTAGTCCTATCTGTATCTATAGCCTGTCCTAATGTATCCTACTTACTAAGGACTTCGCGTGTAGCTTTGTTTATAAAGTCCACAAAGTCAGATCTTTGTGCAACATGAAATTTTGCTGATTTCAATTACTAGTAATTCAGAGTTAAATATTAATAAATTCATAAATTCATCATTCAAATCAACTACAAATCTTGGTTCAGTATAGTTAGTGTAAAAGCACAATGCACTTATTAAGAGAAAATGTTCTAGCTTACCTCCCCATGAATAATAACTCGCCTTTATTCTACATTAAATGACTGATACATTAAATATTGCCTAGGAAGCTTGTCAGCGATGAGACCGGTTGAGTCCACGTTAGTTGTCCCGTAAACAAGCAGGTAGTTGATCTCTGCATGCAGCACAGAAGCCACACTGCTGCCGACTGCCCCCTGCGGTGTTCTTTGCTAATAATGTTGGCAGCTTTTCTGTTTTCCCCTGGATGGGTTTACTCGCGGTCATTGAGATCATGCAGAGGCCCATGGAAAGGGAAGAGATAGAGGCTGGGGGGCAGAAGAGGGGGTAGTGAGTGTGACCGGCGTCTAATACAGTCTATGGTAGGATATAAGGTTGCTGATAAACAATTCCAGTAAAAATTAGCAAATAAAGAACATGAAGTTTAGCATGAGAATGGAAGCAGCCGTCAGTTATGTCGATAATATTACCCTAGTCTAGAATTGATGGGAAAATTGCCTCAACAATACTTTTCCTATGCAAAACGAAGCTGAATGTGTTTCTGTACAAAAATATGAATTTCTGCCATCGTTTGGCAATGAGATTTTTTATATGATGTTAAAATGTAAATTATTATAGATTTGATGGACAAGCATGGAAGTAAATAAATGGTTCTGAGATGAACAACAAGCAAGATCTCACTGCTGCACCATAGGTACAGTCCATACAATATATATTTGTCTATGAATAGCCTACTGATGCCACAATAGATAAGAAGTAACCATGTAAATGTCTATGAGAATCTTGTATTGTTTTGTTACTCAATGTTGTAACTAGTGAAAATAGTGCATATATTATTTACATGTCTTAAAAGTAAATGTGGTTTTGTGTGGTGAAAAAAAGTAGGCTGTGTATTTTGGAAATTTTTGCCTCATATTGATTGTGTAAAAAATATCCTTAACTTAATGTAGGTTAGGGTCAAGATTAAAAGGTTGTTAACGTGATGCTTAAAAAAATAAATGAAACTTAATTGACTCAATTGTGTTATGAATGAATTATGAATTATTTTGTCACTGTCACTGATATTTTGGTGTGACTCCTCCGCTTGAAAGTTTAAAATACTATTGTAGAATTTAAGGGTGTGACTAGGCAAGGCAAGGCAAGGCAGTTTTATTTGTATAGCCCATTTTTACAGTTTGTCTCAAAGGGCTTTACATAGCATCATAACGACATCCTCTGCACTTAGACCCTCACATCGACTGAGGAAAAACTCAAAACAAAAACCCTTTTAACAGGGAAAAAAAAGAGAAACCTCATGGTGAGCAACAGAGGAGGGATCCCTCACCCAGGACGGGCAGACTTGCAATAGATGTTGTATACAGACAAGAAAACAGGTAACAATACAGAATATGAACAGATGGAAATGGCGTGCAGGAGCTAATGAAGGCAGTTTAAAAATGGTAAAAAATGGTTCAGAGCTACCTGAGCCGGCCCGAAGTAAACGCTCTGTCATAGAGTAAGGTTTTAAGCCTAGTCCTAAATGTAGTGAGAGTGTCTGCCTCTCTGACCCATGGAGAGAGTTGGTTCCACAGTAAAGGAGCCCGATAACTGAAGGCTCTACCTCCCAGTCTGTTTTTAAAGATACTGGGAGTCACTAACAGACCTGCATGCTGGGAGCAAAGTGCACTGGTAGGATCGTAAGAGACTATGAGGTCTTTCAAATAGGATGGAGCTTTATAAGCTTTATAAGTCAGCAGAAGGATGTTGAAGTCTACTCGATAGCCTACAGGAAGCCAATGGAGAGAAGCTAAAGTGGGAGAGATATGTTCTCTTTTTCTAACTCCTGTCAATATCCTTGCTGCAGCGTTCTGGACTAACTGCAGACTCTTTAGTCTAGCATAATCATCTAAAGCTCTTTCTTTTAAAGTCAGGCTATATTGTTTTGAATTTGACAGATCTGGGTTTTGACCCAATGATACCATCACCACTTTCAGAGGATGGCCTGAGTGAATTTTCCAGCCCTGATTCCTGCTCCAGTCCAGATTCCCAAGTGCTCATCTCCAGCTATGGCAGCAACTCCAGTGAGAGCCAAGATAGCATGCTGGACCACCTGCTGTCCCAGGCTTCTTTGGGAGGATCTTTGTGCAACTCAGCAGGGCCTGTTGCGTCTATACCATTATTGACTTTCCTCTGCGACTCATGGAGAGATGAGCCTATCAAACGTGGGCCTGTGTTATTTTCAGTTGAGAAAATATTGATTTTCTCAACTGGTCCAGTGTGCAGACAGAGGAAGCACTTGGGGGGTTTCAGCCTACTCTGCAAGAGATCGAAGAATTCCTGGAGGAGAATATGGAGATGGTGACAATGGAGCAGGAGATTTAAGAAGGCTGCCAAGGGTTGTGTTTGGGACTGGTGGAAGCACTTGGTCTAGAAGTTGGCCTTAAGTGGGGCATGAAGAGTAAGCTTGAACGAGAGGCCAAGTATTCAGATCAAACTGCTCCCACTGCCAGCACTGCTGACTGCAATACTGCTGCCTTCAGTGAAAAACTCACACATGAATCCCCCACAATAGTTAAACGTTGCACCAGTCAACAAACATTCGTCAGCAGGCAGTGGGATTAGCAGTGGTGGGATGCCAGTCATCCTACAGATTCAGCCTCTTTAAACCAAGCAGGAGCCCACAGTGGCCCCCATTACACCAGTGGCCCTGCCCCCACAGCCTCCCCAAGCCATAGACTTCAAAGTTGTGCAGCTACTGATCAACATCCAAGGGCAGACGTTTGCTCTAGTTCCGCACATCCTACCCTCTCCTAATCTTAATGTCTCCTCCAAGTTTGTACGCATTGCTCCTGTCCCGATTGCAGCAAAACCTCATGGGCTTGAGGACAAGTCAGTTAGCCAGGGATCAGAGATTCTTGATGGAGGACAAACATTCCAGAAGAATCCAGTGTCGGACCTTATCAAAATGCACAAGTGCATTATTCCTGGGTGCAACAAGAGCAGCCACCTGAAGGCTCATCAGAGGAGGCGCATGGGGTAGAAGCCTTTTGCCTGCAACTGGCAGGACTGTGGATGGAGGTGGGTACTAGGGAGAAGATATGAATGAATGTGTTTCTTCATACATTTAAACATGCAGGATTCACCTCAGCCCCCATCATGTGTTCTTCTTATGATGTTAAAATGTTCACTTGGTGAAATGATTTGCGGCTTTTTTTTAATGTCTTTTTAACTTTTTGAACATTTTCAGCACATTTTAACACTGCTGACATTACCATGCACCGTAGCTTTTTTGTTATCGTAGAGTCAAAGATATTCCAGTAGTCCCATACATTGTGGCATCCTGCCCCAATCAACACTGATTCTAATTTATTTTTTCACTCCCTCCCAAAGTTCCATTAATCTTAATATAGTGTTTCTATTTGTGGAATATCAGCAATATGTCTCAACAATGAAACAGGAAGCAAAGTTGCCAGAGTGGTGTTGATTGTTTTCATGAGGACATCAGGTGATCCAGTAAGACTGACTCAACTGTAACACAAGAACAAACATCATTTGTTTGAATGATTGTGAATACAGCCAATGGTGCCATTAAATTATTATGTTATTGAAATTATGTAAGTATGTTAATTCAGGACTCCATTGGCTGCTTCAGAGGAAACAGGTGAGTTCATATTGTTCTGCTGTGGTAATATTATTGCAGGAGACAGCTTTTTTTAAGTTATCCATAATTTTGACATCTGTGATGTTAATGTTGAAATCTAATTGTGATCATTTTATAATGATGTGAAATTTTGATGAAAAATCAGGACTGATCTCTTTCATTTCATCTTTTATGCAATTGTAGGGGGAGTCTGCTCTTTTAAACACAGCAGAAAACCCTCTATTTCTATTTACGTCAGGTACTGAGTGATTAATGTCACATCAAAACCTTGCATTGGTATATTTAACTAAAGAACCAATCTGGCAACCTGCCAAGTTTCCTTGTACTGCTGCACAAGTGTGTCCTAATACACAGGGGGGGCTGCAGAAATTTGTACAGGCTGTGTGTTCTGACTAACAAGCGGCTCTTGTCAGTGCACAAAAAGCAGGATCTGGTTTAGATTGAAGTGTGTGTATGTGTGTCTGTGTGTGTCTGTCACCAGTGGGGAAGTTGAGTGAACAAACGCAAAGTGTTGAATGGTAACCATGAATGTGGCAAGGAATGTCTCGGCTGCCATGCAGCATAAGAGGGAAGTCAAGGTTACTTACTGGGAGGAACAGCTTATGTAGCCATGTCTAGTTTACATTTTACAGTTGTTTACTTTGGTATAGATACCAAACAAAGTTTGTGCTATCAGGAAGTTGCACTAAAGAATTGGAGCACTGTGAATATATTCATATATTAAATATATTGTGCCATCATCAGGTTCCTCACATCTACCAAGGGTAAACAGATCAGTTCATGTAACACCACAATTTCATGCCAATAATGAATGCTGGAATAGGCATTTGTAAAGTGGTCGTTCACTTTGGTGTTATAGCTTAGAAAATGCTATTATTTACGCTTTGAGTTTAGTTTGAATGTGTCTCTAACATATGTTGGTCAGTAAAAAGTAAAGTTGTCCTTGTCATTTCAATACAGGAACAAAATTCATATTTTGGGTCGTGACCCCATCATAAGGACAAGCCTCACGTTTTAGACTATGGACTACAATAACTTTGCATGGTCATTTGTACTCGTGAAATGCATGCTCATCAGCTTCTCCAGATGTTCCAACACTGTGTGACTGAAACTCAGTCTGCAGTGTATCTTTTATATTTCACACACTGTCACAGACTATGGCTGAATTAGGAATGGTTGAAAAGGATGTGATGGGAGTGAATACACACTGGCACAGAGGGAATGGAGCACAAAGAGGAAATGGCAGAGGAAAGAGTAGTCAAGTGAAAGCTCTGGTATATTGCAGAAATTACTCATCTCCTTTTCAATTTTATTTATCACTCTTAAATACATTTGGAATATTTGTTTGTTTTGGAAAAACAATTAATTAATGTGACAACATGTTAGGCTACAAAAATATGCTAGATCAACTCAAGAAATGCAAATAAGCTGTCAAGATTTTTCCCAGTTGAAAAATCTCTTCACACTTACACCTCACTCCTGTAGCATCTCAGTTTATTTTGTGGTTGCATGGATAGATACAGTAAATGCCGACAGTTATGAGTGCATCATTTTGCTCCCAAAGCCGTTATTTGATCAGCAAACAAGGAAGTGAAATGTACCCAGTGTTCAGACATTGGTACTGCAGTAACAAAGGAGTGAGGATAATACAAACGAGTAAACTCTGAATACACTAACAATACTCAGTACAGATTTAACATTTCACTGTCATCAATATTCATCCCAGTCTCATATATATGTATGTGTGTGTGTGGCAATCTTGTGTGTAAGTTGTGTGTTTTAACCGCACTAGTCATTAGACAGAACACCCAGGGCTGCAAAATGTGCAAAAAAATTGTTTTGCAAATGTTGCATTGTTGGCAGATATTGTGATTTCAGTTTGAATTTCACTGAGAAAAATATGGAAATAATGATGTGATATTTGTTGGCTCTTGTGCCAAACAAAAATATTTACTTCTGGAGAATATAGACCAAAATATGGACCAGAACATTTCTGTAAAACCATAATGCTTATGGGGCTAACAATGCAGAGCAAAACGGTGACACTGTGTTTTATATGCCACACAGCACCAAAGCATCACACAGGCCTGCAACATTTTATTTCTTTTTGCGTGTGATAGTGTGACTGTGTGTGTGGGTTCACTGTTTAGTTTCAGTATTTGATTTGAGTTTGCCATAGAATAACAGTGAAAGAAAGGCTGAGGATTTATTTAAAGATTTATAGCTATAATTTTAATAAATCTTTTTTTTTTTGGGTCGTTGTCGTACTGAAATGTCCACTGGTGGCCAAGGCCAAGTTTCTCTGCAGGCTGCTTGATGTTGTTGAGAATCTTGATGTATTTCTCTTTTTTTCATGTTGCCACTGTGAGTTGTGACCATGTTTGACAGTGGGGATGGTGTTCTTAGGGTTGCAGGCATTTCCTTTTTTACGCCAGATGAAGGATACATCATTGTGGCCAAACAATTCAATTTTTGTTTCATCTGACCATAAAAGACCAGAAGTCTTCTTCTTTGTCCAAATGAGCAATGTGCAAAGGCCAAGTGGGCTTTTGTGTGCCTTATCTGGAGAAGTGGCGTCCCCCTTGATCTGTGTCTGTGGAACCTAGCAGTGTCCATTGAACTGTCTGCCTTGAGCTGTTGCCACGAGCAGAGCCCAGATTCACCAGGATGGCCTTGGTGGTGATCCTTGGATTCTTTTTCACCTCTCTCACTATCCTCCTGGCCAGCACAGGTGTCACTTTTGACTTCCAACCACATCCTGAGATTTTCCACAGTGCGTAACGTCTTGTATTTTTTAATAATACTTTGTACTGTAGCCACTGGAACTTGAAAACATTTAGGTACAGCCTTGTAGCCCTTTCCTGACTTGTGAGCAGCCAAACTGTGCAGCCGCAGGTCCTCAGTGAGCTCCTTTGTCTTAGCCATGGCTGTCCACAAACCAACTGCAGAGAGCTGCTGTTTTTCACCTGTTGCGTTGATTAAAATAGCTTTTCCCAATGAATCAGGGTAATTAGGATGCTTTAGAACAGCTTAGACTATTTGGAATGATATAGAACTTTGGATTTTAAAATAAATAATTACATTTTCAAATGAGTATTATTTATACAAACCCGATAGTAAACTTCTGACACACACACAAACTCTAATTTGGTATTTGACTTTTCTACTGCTGTAAAAGAGATGTTTTTACAACTAAGTGTTAGAGTCCAGTTTTGTCTTTTTAGTCTACAAAATGTAACATTTCTCTAAAAGGCTTAAGGACACCATCAGCTGCTGATAACCTTGAGATCCCTTCCCAGGCGTTTTAAGGCCCACTCACACCTTGACCCACATGACCTTTAATGACTCACGTGGATGGCAGGGTGGGTCAGCAATCCTCAGGACCACCTCCAAAATGATTAGAAGATAACTACCTGGGACTCCCCATCAGTTTTTAGAGCTGAAGAAGCCTTTTGGATTAGAGATAAAACATCTTCCAGAACCTTAAAAGAAGTCTAGTTGCCTTCGACTACAGCAACATTTCTGACATCTGTCAATGTGGTTTTCAGGTGGACCTCTTATCAAAGTCAACTTATCAGATATCATCATGTACAACGCTGGATAGCTCATTGCAGACACACTCTTCCATGTAAAAGCTTCTGCTCTTTTGACCTCATCCAGAGCACAGTTTTTCATGCACACAAGGCAGTGCACAACATTTCACTCTCTAGTGGCAGCTAGAGAAAGAATATACACATTACAGGTTCAACTTAACTATGTGGACATGGTTTTCATAAATGATGTGCAACTTATGTCATTGTATTTTTTGCTGAACCAGGTCAGTGCCTTTGCAGTATGAATACATGGGTCATGCATTCATACAAAGACATCACATTCTAAGCGTTGGATGTCAATTGAAAATCTAATAGTTGTTGTTGTGCTTTAGAGTCTGTAAATATTTCCAAGATTCAGTTGTTGGCAAGACAGAGTGGTTGAGAATGAGAAAGGTAAGGTAAAGGTATCGATAAAATAATGAAAAAAACCTAACAAAAAAACACCATATTATTACATTTTAACAACAATCATCATCTGAGGGTTAGGATTTTGACATAAAAATCAGTCTGAAGTGGATGTGTGTTGAGGATTCTTGCTCTGCTATGACATCAGAAATTCCAATAAGATTATTAGTCCTCACAGTCTATGTGATCAGATTGAATCTATAACATTTTATTACACAGATTTAGTGAGGGGAGAGAAACTATGTCTGACGTTGAATTTACAGATGTACTGTCCAGTCTGATTTCTAATCTCTCATTCCCTATAGCTACAAGCTTATACAGAGGAAAGTAAAACTCTACACAGAAACAAAGAAATATTCATGTTCACACTCATGCAATTTTAGAGTGAACAATTTACCTTGCATGTCCTTGAACCTTGTGAGAAAGCCAAAGTACCCAGACTGAAAGTTTAAAATTACTCTTACTATTTTATGTTATGTTATGTTATTTTATGTTCCTACTGCAGTCCTGGTTTTGCTAGGAAATGCATGCTTTATACTTTAACCACAGCTAATACTGATTTACTGCCATTAACAATTATTTTTCAAGTGATTTATCTGTCAATTATTTCAACTATTTGTTGATTAATCTAAACTATTTGATTTCTCCAGAAAATCTAATGGTATGGTCAATCAATGTATAACATGCCCAGATTCTAGTCTACACATTTTTTTAGACCCTAATTATTCAAAGGAAATTCTAAGTTAGCTGCAGATGATTATATAGCTTCATGAGACTGTATAGCATTAACAAGGACTAAAGATATTAAAACGCTTATAGTGAAGGGATTTGAACTGTGATGTATGCATCCTATCAAAGTCAGCCACGAAACAGCTGGGGATTGTCATAATGTTATCTTTCTATCTATCAAATCAATACCCAGCTCATACTATTGCTGTTCTTTATCATTACTAAAGATTTTGGACATTTTTAATTGTCATCTTTAAAAATGAGTATTTTTTGTATCAAGGAATTGGCTACTTCAATGTTATTTGAGGACAAAATATTCTTTGTGTACAGTAGCTTTAGATAGAGCTCTTCTGAGCCATTTTGACTCAAAATTAACATATGTTGTATTTTTAACAACAAACTTAAAATGTAAAATCAGGTTATACTCCTTTTATAGTACTTATGAGGACATAAATGGAGGAAATAGTTCTTTTGAGTGTGGTTGAGAACAGTGGTTAGTGTACAGGAGCTCTAAATTTAACTTATCTGAGTCATTTTGATATTGTGTCAGACACCAGGTGCTCTCACCAGTCACCTCATTGGGTTATCAGCCACCTCTGTTTTCCTCTCAGCAGGTACTGTTACAATACAGAGGTAAACAGCCTATGGGCTCTGTTTGTTGGAAACCACATCTTTGTGAAAGACGACCAGCTTACCAGCTGGTAAATTGAGTGAATCCAAACATATTGCACCCTCTTGCCGTATGTTTATGACCTTATGATCTGCTCTCCTACATGAGAAGCCAGTGTACAAGACACACTTGCCCTGCTAAATCATCTAGTTGACAACAGCCACAAGGCCTGCCTGTCTAAACTGCAGTTTTTATCTGAAAGAGTCACCTTTTTGGGTCATGTGATCACAGCAGAGGGCAAAACCCTCTTACTAAAATGAATTGAAGCCATCCAAAACATTCCATAGCCAAAGACAAAGAAACAGGTTATGCAGGTTATTAGGAATGATGTCATACTGTAGACAGTGGATCCCAAACTACGCTGAAATTGAGGCACCATTAGCAGTTGTTCATGGGAAAGGCCTCTCAGCAAAAGACAGGGTAACGTGGACACTTGGAGCGGAAAAGGCCTTTGTTGACTTAAAACTGATTTTGCAATCTCCTCCCAAGTTCCAGCCTTCCAGACTGCAGAAAACCCTCCCACCTCAACAGCAAGATAGCTCAGATATAACACTGTTTAGCTTGAAATGCCTAACATCACTGTTAAAAGATGCAGTGTTCTTAACCCATAAGAAACCCAGACCAATTTCTCCTTCAAGGAAAATTGTGGGGGATAGGACAGACTAAATAGAGCACATAGAACACATTTCTGGCATTTTTTTCAAAATACCCCCCCGCCCCCCCATCAAAGATCTGAAATGTTACATATATGTTACAACAATATTTATCTGATTTGTTTTATATCAATATGTTCATTTAGTGTGTTTACAACAGGTTAAATGTAATAAACAACAAAACAAGCTTTTTAAATTTGGCTAGCTGTGCCCCTTGTGGTGACCTGGCACACAGCCATCTTGGAAATGTTGTTATGGGAACACAAGTCACATGACCTGCCACATGATAGGTCATGTGGCCGTGATGTTCAGCATGTGTCACTTAGGGACTTCATGAGTTAAGGTTAAGGGTAAAGCTGTTGTGTGAAAGTTGTGTGATCTGTGCCACTTACAATGCAGGCAGAGGCATCCAAATACCACAGTGCTCACCCAGCGTCACAAAAACCTTTTCATCATTTGCAAATGGATTTCATTGATTAACACCAAGTGAGGGAAAGAAATACTGTCTTGTCATTGTTGACATGTTTTCAAAGTAGGTCTAGACTTTCCCCACATCTAAACAAGATGCTTCAGCAGTAGTTAGTGCTAAAGCAATAATTAGAGAAATCATCACTTGATGGGGCATCCCAGCAAAAATCTCCAGTGACAATGGTAGACCTTTTGTAAGTGTAGCTTTGAAGAGTATTGGTGAGTATTTTGCCATTGTTGCAATTTTGGCCTTCACCCTAGATGTTTCCGTGTGCAACAGGACCATAGATGACATGGCTGAGGACATCAACTAGTGCAACACTAGCTTCACCAAATACGGTGGTTCCATGGTGAGATTCTGGAACATAACACAGCTGACACAACTGGGAGTCCACCAACCTGTCATTACAATGAACCTCACACGTCAACAAGGTATTGTTTGTTTTACCAGAGAATGCTTCATTGGATCAGGATGTCACCTTGCGAGCAGACATTCACAGCCACATGTGGAGTGTTGTTGGACAACGGGGACATGTCTTCATGCAGGTATCCAGAATGGGGCCCTGCACAACATACTGGCAATGCACTTGATGTATGTGCCAAGGAGGAGTCTGCCACATCATCGGAACTGACCGCTGTACCTACATACCATACATTACAGACAATATGACTCATGTTGTCTCACATCTCAATGATTTGCTGCATGAAGAAAGAAGCAAAGACTCTGACTCCAAAGGCTGTGGAGCCTGTGGTCATGGTCGACTGAGGGAGGATGTAAAGTGACATGATGAAACTCTTGATGCCTTAGATAGTTTTCCTAATAGTTTTTGCTGTTCTGATTTGTTGTGCTATTCCTTGGATTAAAGCCTTAATCTCATCTTTGGTTAAATCTTCTGTTGTCAGTTCATGAACATGCCTGAGGATGACCCCTATAGCAGGTCTCTGGACTAGATCCCACCATTTGAGTTTGAATATAATGAAGTGACCTAATTAACATATTACACTTGCAACATTAGAGGCAAAGGAGCAAAATAAAAGAAGAATGTTTGTTTTTTGTGTTGCTCAATTATCTGTGATTGATTATGAATAACTGACTGATTTTAAATTATCTGATTGTGTTTCACTTTTATTGTTTGATCATTTATAGTGTCATGGTCAATAATTGCAGTTGATTTGTGAGAATTAAATGCTCAAGGGGAGGGAATGTAATGGAAATTCTGATATGTAAGCATTGTTCCTTATTATGATCCCAATCATATTGTAATGAATGTATTGTTCTCTGTGCTATGTGTCATGGCATCACACGTCATCAGATGTCTGACCTCACCTGATTAAATGGCACCAACTGCTATGTGTTCTACAATACCTTCCTTGTCCTGTAGATAATGTTACTCACAGAACTGTATTTATTCTAACATCTCCTTTGTTCGAGGCCACATTTGCACATCTCGTGCTGGAGAGTGTGGTGGGTATGTTTGCAAACACCTTGAATTAAACCTACTAAAAGACAAGAGTTTACTTTTGAGCTTTATTCAACAGGAATTGCCACAACACTTCTTTGTTTCCAAACAAAATCATTCTGAAGCCAAACCCTTTTGTCTGCTTGGTGATGAGACTGAAAACAGAAATTTCAACTGAAATTTGCAATCCGTTGTGTTTGGAATGATTATTATTTCAATTTTCTATATATTTCAATATGCACAAATGCATGATTTTCATTCATTCATAATTTGCATGTTTTTTTTTTTTTTTTTTTTTTTTTTTTTTTACAGTTTTTAAGTTTCTTGGTTGATAATGTGATTTCAGTTTTGAGTGATGCATGACGAAAAAAAAGGCGAGAAATTAAAATCTGTCATAGCAGCAGTAAAACACAAAGACAAAAATCTACAGAAATCCCACAAGTATACAATAGAAATGAGAAGTAGATAAATATAAATAAATATAAACATATATACAGATCAATGTATGTAATTTTATATGTATTTTTTTGTATGTAATACACAATATACAGCACATATGAAATTAAGTTACACTTTCAATATTAATTGCCCATGAAAAAATGCAAACTGAGGCCAGTCTGTTTTGACTACCTGTCACAGTTTGAGGTAGGTAGGTTTCTTACAGTTGGAATGACTATGTGTGGTCTTGAATCAATGATCAGCTGATCACAATTGTAAGATGGATTCATCCTTTGGGGAGCAGGATGATGCCACAATTTTCAAGACAACCTATATGTTTTCAGATTTATGTCCAAAGTTT
The DNA here is from genome assembly GCA_038496675.1 of Rachycentron canadum. NCBI lineage: Eukaryota > Metazoa > Chordata > Actinopteri > Carangiformes > Rachycentridae > Rachycentron > Rachycentron canadum. The sequence goes on from CM076649.1 coordinate 22,599,676, forward strand.
ATATTTATCCTGTTTTGCATGGACAATGCTTGTTGAGCTCTGGTTTCCTACTGCCAGTAATCCTCAGCCTGGATCATGCTAAAGTAGAGCTAATGAACTCTATACGAGTGCTAGTCATTAACCTTTGTTAAAAAGAAATGCTTTCACATGGAACTGCAGTCTGGTGACATTTTCCAAGAGTTCAGTCTCAGTTTTCACACCTGGGTCTGTGGTGATACCAGCTGATACTGTTATTCTCGTAACCCTACCTCTCTCAGACAGTGCAGTGGGAACCAGGTAGAGGAAAAATGACACCAAGATCCAACATGCTGTCCAAAATCTAAACCTACTGTCCCTGAAAACACACCAACAACAATAGTGTTACACCAGTCTGGTGCTTTCTGCAGAGTGGGCAGCTTTAGTTTCCAGTTCTGGGAAAGTGTTACAGCTGTGAGGAAACTACAGCAGTGTGTGTGTTTGCTTGTTTTACTGTATTTCAGTTGTGATGATAAACAGCCTTTGGAATGCATTATGTCCCTGCAATGATAGAGATAAAATGTGTGTGTATGTGTAAGACAGTCTTTGCCTAAGGTGTTAAATTTCTTATTATTGTCAGTGTTTCCAAAACAGAAAATTGTCTTTGTTCATGTTGTGCAATGCTAATGTAAATATTCAGTGCATCATCAAACATGTTTGTGAGCATTTTTGCTGCATAAATTAAAGTGGTATCTGATGAGACAGTCAGTCTGTCAGTGATTGGGCTTGGCCTGCTATTGTTCACATTCAGTAAACTGACACTTCAATCACATTTGTTTTCTCATAATGGACTCCATTGTGTAGGTGACTGGTTTAGTTACTTTGGAAAAGACTTGGAAGAGTTTCACTAAGAGTTTCTTGTAACATATTGTCAGACATTTTAAAGAAGAATTCTTTTGTCTGGGCTATAGGTTCAGGATGTTGTTAAAGAATGACATGTTTCAGTCAACCAACACTCAACATCATATACTGAAAAAGGTCCAGGGTCTAAAAGTGATCCACAAAATTTAATTTCATTAATTTAGCTTCATTAATACTGACTGTCTGAAAGTCAAATCAATGAAAGGCCCATTTTAATTAATAATGACAAACCATGCAGTGAAAGGCTGCTACCACAATATCTTTTAACCAATGGGATTCTTGTCGCACTGGATTTCAATGAGATCAATAGAATTTATTTACATGTTTATATTATATCATTTTATTTTATTTATATACAATTAATATTTCTGAATGTTTTCACAATGCAGGAAAAGAAAAGAAAAGCATGTATTGGTCCAATCTTGTGCATTAGGATTAAGTATAAAAGTAGCACTAAAACAACAGTATAGTTCTCATCATTGTTATCATAATGAGAAATGAATGAATGAAGTGGTTAAACACTTTGGCTTTGTATTTTATTCAGAAGGTACAAATACACTTTTACAGAGAGAACCTGATTTCAGCTGAAAGGACAGAGTTGTTGTCAAGAGTTATCAAGCAGTCTGACCCTGAACATAATTTTGCATGAATAATTTTGCATGAACATTAAAAAGCAAACGGGTGTGGATGAAGTCATCTATGAATCCATTGCAATGAGTAAAATTTAAGAGATGGGTATGATTGTTCCTGTTTTTAGTTCATATCAGTTTATATCACATCTCTCCTAACAGATATGTAATGATATGTAAATTCAAGATTCAAGGAAGTATTGAGTATATTATTCCATTTCAGGTCCTCATATATCAGTGGACAAAACATAATAATGAAATTTTCTTACAATTCCTGCTTTGGCCATATTATTGCTATATTACTGCACTGCACTGAGAGCAGAACCTCAGGTTTGTAAGCATGATGCAAGCATGAATATATGTTATAGATAATTACACTACAGTGATAATGTTTAGTTCATTATCATCATGATATGGGGGAATTCAATTTGGTGTCAGGATTATCATCACAATCATCAATGCCTAATGACGGGCTCCATCCAATAAAGCGTAATTCTTCTGTCACCCCTTTCACTGGTAGTTTTAGGTTATCCATAGTTAAAGTTACACAGTCCTCACTTCAATTGGTCTACCAGTTGAGTTATTAGTTGGAGCACTTACTGTCACTCTCACTCTTCAAGCCATGCTAATCTCACCCTCACTATCCCCTAAACCACCTGACCTATCCTCTGTCCCTACAGTCTACTAGGACCTGGAAGAGGTCTTTTGGAAGCAGCGAGCCCTTTCTTTACCCCCTCACCGACCCTACAATTGGTCAATTGACCTGCTCCCTGGTGCCCCTCTCCCTTCCAGCTGCTTATATAAACTGTCACGCCCCCGGAGGGAAGTGGTGGAAAAATACATTTAAGACTACCCTAATTAAAGAAACCCCCATTACCCCTATCGAACATTTCGGGTATCATGCCATGCCCTTTGGCCTTACCAGCAGCCCAGCGGTCTTCCAGGCTCTTGTTAATGATGTCCTGAGAGACATGCTGAACTGGTTCCTGTTTGTGTACCTAGATGATATTCTTATTTTTTCAAGAAACAGACCCCAGAAGCAGAAACTGGCTTTCTTTCCCTCAAGCGGCTCTTCACTTCAGACCCAGTCCTCCTTCACCCACTCAGTTCATTGTGGAGGTGGGCACCTCCATCACAGGAGTGGGAGCCATCCTTTCACAATGCTTACCCTTGGATCACAAGCTTCACCCCTGTGCTTTCTTCTCCAGGTGCCTGTGGAGAGAAATTATGAAATCTGTACATAGGAGCTACTAGAAGTAGTTCTGGCCCTGGAAGAATGGCGACACTGGCTGGAGTTTCGTAGTTTGGACTGATCACAACTTGGCCTACCTCAGATCTGCCAAGTGGCTGAACTCCCACCAGGCTGATTGGGCTCTATTCCTGGGAAGATTCAACTTCACCCTTTCTTAGGTACTTCAAAGTTCTAACAACACTAAACCTGATGCTCTCTCGCCAGGCTGCCCCAGAGAAGCCCGACTCGGTGGACCATCCTTCCCGCTTCATGTGCGGTGGCAGCGGTGACCTGTGAGATCGAGTCCCTGGTTAACAGGCACAGAGAACCCACATTGATCCAGTTAATGGCCCTGCTAACTGACTGTTTGTCTGGGACTCTGTCAGGTCTCTCAAAGCAGTGCTTATCCCTCTCCCCAAGTTGCCATCTACTACTGCAGGTCTCCTGGTGTCACGTCTTCAGGCTACATGGAATTCTGACCTGGGCCCGCAGTTCTCTAGGGCCTTCTGTCATGCTCTGGGCACGTCCGTCAGCATTTCCCTTTGACTCTATTTAGTCATTAACATTCTCAACATTCTATCATTTAGCAATCATCAGGCAACTTCTGAAGGTAATTGGTTGCACTCAGAGAAAGGGGGGCTGAATACTTTTGCACACTGCACTTTTCATTTTTTTATTTATAAAACAATTTTGATCATGTATAATTTTCTTTGTACTTCACAATTGTGTGCCACTTTGTGTTGGTCTTTCAAATAAAATTCCAATAAAATATGTTTGTGGTTGTAACATGACAAAATGTGGAAAAGTTCAAGGGGTATGAATACTTTGGCCACTGTATATGTCGCCAGACATTTATTAATAGATTCTGCCCTTTGGTTTTCACAGCCAATAAAGTCAACCTGTAAGGATCCAGTCAGTAAAGGAGAAGCACTGATCTCCATTCTGTTTGTTTGGGTAGCCTACAGAAAATTGAAAGTATATACTTTGGTATCATTTTATCCTTTCTTTTAATTATATTTATTTATAATATGGTCACTGAGATTACAAAGGCGCACAGTTATTTTCATTTATTTTAGAAAAATAAATACATTTAAATCTAAATCTCTAAATTTAAAGCTATCATCCTTGCTCCCCACAGCTTGCTCCAACCACAGCAGGGAAATCCTCCTCTGTAGTATGTTGCAGAGGAGGATTTTCCTGCTGTGGTCGGAGCAAGCTGCGCCAATCCATCTCTCTTTCCCCTGAACTGACAGAGATATGGACAGATATAGACATTTGTATATATACTTGTCCTTACCACATTCTACTTGCTGCCACCATCTCCCTTTTATTTTGTTAGGTTTTTATGTTATTTATTATATAATGTGTTATCTGCTTCTGTTTTCACTCTGCCGCTGAAGAACAAGTGAACATTATAAAGGGAAGTCAGACGTCCTAAGTTTCACTGGAGTTGAGTTGTCTGTTTAGCTTATTTTGAAGGTATAATATATAGAGACACAAAAATAGGTTTAATGAAAAACATTTGTAACTTAATAACTATGTCATTGCTGTAAATTGAAATATTTCCAGTTTATCATTGTTCATTGTGATAAAAATGGGGCAGGAAAGTTTACAAATATCAAATTAATATTTCTGCCCTATATTTTGTAAACAACTTCAATATGGTAAGTATATTTACAAATGTCTATCTATCTATATCTCTATATCCTACTGGGTTGTGTTTTTGGCACAGGATTAAAAGTGGATGGGACATTTTAATTTATTCTTTTTTTGGGGGGGGGGTTGTTATGTTGTTATTTATTATATAATGTATTATCTGCCTCAGTTTTTGCTCTGCCACTGAAGAACAAGTGAACATTATGAAAAGTCAAGCTCTTGTGTGTCTTTTGGGGAGTTTAGTTGTCTGCTTAGCTGCATTGGGGAAGCAGTGAGGGCATAATATACAAAGACAAAGAAAACAGGCATTCAATTAGGCACAAAACATAGTCTACAATTAAATAAAAACATTATCTTCTTATTATCATTGCTGTAAATTGTAATATTTTACAATTTATCGATTCTCATCATTCTAAAAATAGGGCAGGGAAGTTTACAAATATTAAATTCATATTTTGACCCATTAAATAATATATCTATATTATTATTATATACATTTTCCACTCAGTAATAATAAAATAAAATAATAATAATAAAACATTTATAATTTATAATTATTTATATAATAAAAATAATAAAACATATTTTTTTTATTATTAATAAAAGGTGTTGATTAATGGAGTGTCATGCAGAGAGTGGCTGCAAGATTTAAAGAATGTAAAGTGGTGTCAGAAATAGAATAGAATGGTTTGAGAGGTTTGACCAAACAGTTCATGAAAAGTATTAAAATTAATCTGTTACGCTTAGATTTGGAGCACTTGAGTGATAAGTGTTCGCTTGTAGTACCCAGTAAGGAAGTATTTCCCCAAACCTTTGCAGTGCAAGAATTGTTGGAAGTTTGGTTTGTTTGTATGTCGGAGAGATTTTGCTGCATGAGTTTGACTTTTTAGAAGTTTCTGGAGATGGTGTGCAGCAGCAGTCAAGAGAAGCTTTTAGTTTCACTGAAATACCAGAAAAAAGTCAGTGGCTATTTTTAAAAAAATCCAGTAGATGGCAGTAATGCAATTTTTTGGACACCAATGTTCACCAATAACCAAGAAGAATGAGAAGAAGACTTCAATCATATCGACCCTTTCATCGTTAATTGTGCTTAAGAAGATTAAGTGAGGGCTATACTGGTGGGGAGAATCTATTTTATGCTGCAAATTGACATTGAATGATTGCATTTTACCTTGCAAAACATGTAAGCTGCTTGTGCTACCTCAATTTTAAGTTTGCGTTATTGTGTGAGGTGTTAGATCCTTTACTTAGGTAAAAGTGCCACACATCAGCCACATTACACACAATACTCTAAGCAAATGCAAACTGATTCATAGTCAGCAGCATTTTTTGCTCAGCAGGAAAAATAGTGAAATGCATGGTTGCATAAGCCCTTATAAAGAGAAAGTAGCATTGACTACTGTATTCACGACAAGTCCATTTTTTTACAAAAGCTTAGTATTATTATTTACTTACTAACTATTATTATAAGTATCAGTCACTGCCATCATCAATAACCTTTACATCTGTATGTTTTGCTTGTATTCTATTATGCTCTCTTTTCTCCTGTTCTTGTACTCTCTCTCTCTCTCTTTCTTTCTCTCTCTCAACCCAACTAGTCATGGCAGATGGCCACCCACCCTGAATCTGGTCCAGGTTTCTGCCTTTTAAAGGAAGTTTTTCCTGCCACTGTCACCAAGTGCTGCTCATGGTGGATTTGTTGGCTCCATTTAAATGATTTAATGAAGAGTTTGAAAAGGTAGGAATTTGAGGTAACTTTGTGCTATATAAATAAAATTTGATTTGATTTAGATGGCTTGAGTTCTTGCTCTCTGACTTCTATGAGTATAGAAGTAGCATTTTTCAGCTAGAAAGCATGAACAGAGTGAACATACTCAGAGCTTGTTGAACTGACTCAGATCATCTTTTTTCGAACTGAAGAATCAGTTTCTAATCTCAGGGTTCATCAGCTCAGTTCAAGGTTAGGCACAGAGTTGTAATTCAAAACCAGCATGTGCTTTATTCATATATATTCAATAAGTCTTTCAGCCAGTTTCAGTTATAAGGCTCCTATGAGTTGGAGTGGAGGTGAAGGTCCACCTCAGTATGCCATTTCTCCAGGATGGCTAGAATTCCTGATGTCATATGGATTCAAACTATCACAGATTGTGGAAATTCTCAGTGTGTCCCCAGCAACAGTGAAACGACGCCTAAGGTCACACATTTGATATGGAGAAACGTACACTGTGTGGTACAATTACACAATTAACATCAAATCATGCTCTGTGGCATGAACTGCTGATCAGGCTCAGTTTATTCTGATTTTGACAAAAGGAAAAGATATAAGTGACTTTGAAATAAGGTTGATTGTTGGGGCACAGATGGGGCAGGAGCTTCAGTCACAGACTGATCAGCTTGCTGCTTTTTCCATAAGAACAGACTAAACTAAACTGGATCTGTGGGAAAGATGTCAGTAAACAAGGTTGGAAACTGTGATCAACAGCACATTTGAATCCTGTGATGCTCTTGCATTTGTGCGTTCTGTGAGAAAAAACAGAAGAGTTGTTCTTCCTCAGGTGACTCAGAATGTCAATCCAGGATGCAACTACAATAAGTCCACATTCACATGGAGAGGGATATTACTGTCCAGGCATGAATGTTTGGCCCCTGCAGTGAGAGGATCCAGTGGCTCTGTTATACTTTTGGAGGCATTTTGCTGGTATGGTTTGGGTCCACTTGTCCCCTTAGAAGAAAGTGAATGAGACACAGATACAGAAACAACAGCAGCCTCCTTTGTCCAGGAAATACATGGCATACTCAGCTTTTCTGCTTCCACTGGTTTTCTGTTCCAAACTTCCTCATCTGGTCATACTGGTGAACGTGCTGTGCAGTGTAATGAGTCAGATGTTATAAAACTGGCTGCCTGTGTGCAGTGCGTGTGCAAATGAAGTGAGGTGTGATGTGATTGAATTGACACCAGATGACACTAATAACCACTCATAAACATATAGCAATGCGTCTGGGCTGTTGTTGTTGTTGGTGAAACTTAAAATCATCAGTCATCAGTCACAGAGTTTCACACAAATTTACTTGGACAATAGCTCAGTGTGTGTGTGGGACATACAAAGTATAGGTGCTCCATGCCTTATTACCGATGAATTAACCTTTGGATATTATCACTTCATCATAATTGCTCATTTTACATTTATTTGACAACTGTAGTTAAACAACCCAGATACTGTGCAACTGAGTTCTGGAGAAAAAGTCTCCAAATCCCTGTCATTGTATATCACACTGAGTAATAATACATCTGTTATGGTCTTATACTGGATGTCCATGCATTAATATAATTCTACATTTCATTTCCCATTGTATTATACTATAGGATTATCTCTGGATTCAACAGCTCTGTACTAAATCAGATTTAGTCTGAATGTGATGTATTTGCATTTGTACTGTCATTTTTGAACAACATTGATCACATCAGTGGGTTTTTCTTCAACATCAAATTGCCTGTTCCCTCCACAGGCCTAGGATTGATTACATTTATTTAACAAGGAATGCCTCAATGAAGTCATAATTGTCTTGTTAAAGAGTTATCTGATAACAGTGAGTTTCAGACCAACAACATGAAATATACATCTTCCACCAACTTCAAGTGTGCATTTGGACCATCCCTCCCTTCCCCAGCTTGCCATTATTTCCAGTCAGAGATTGCTGCACTGATAACACCTGATAGTGGTAGTGATACTGATCATGTGATCATAACGACCACTCCTTGGCTATGACCCCCACTATCTCCTACCTCCTGCCAGGAAGTGTTTACTGCTCTGTTTTTAATAACCTTTACTGCCAACAGTAAATGTTGCTGCTGACTTCATGGGTGTTTAATGCATGTAATCTGGAAAGTGTTGGATTGACCTTGACTATGATATGATTGATTATCAGAAAACAGCCTGCTGATTGGAATTTATGAAACCAAAACAATCAAAAGAGGTTGAGAAGCTCTGTAGAGCTGAGGGATTTCAACATCTCTGGTGTCTCATTTAGGTGGGAGAGTAGAAGTTGAACAAGACTGGTACCAACTGGGGACAGGCATGTATAGGCAAACTGCTCTAAAATTTTAATACTGTAGTGTAGAAAAATCAATGTCTGGAGTAAATATTTTGCTCATCAATCTAGTTTTCAATCAATGATGGATGACAGTTAATGTTACCTGTAAAGTTGACTTGGGATACATATCCTCTACACCTCTGGCCCTGATAAGGTGCAAATGTAAAGAATAAAATATCTGGATACTATTAAAAATTAACAGAACCCATACACCCCTCACTCTAAATTAATGAATGAAGTGCACTGATACGGACACCACAAATGTTCACCAAATAACCAAAGTGGTGGTCCAGGAGGATTTTCTGGAGAACCAGATGGCGGTCCACTATGGGATTAAAATCAAAATCACCTATTCATTCTCCTGTTGACAACGAGGTGCTATCAATGATACAGAAAGGGGGGCTTCCCCCATCTTTGAGGAAAAGGAGCAGGGGCCTAGGTCCAGGACAGTGGATTTAACACCAAAAACATCCTTGTGTTAAAAAAAAGCTTTGTGGACTACTTTGGTGGAGATGTTGTTGTTAAACACCAAACACTGCACAACAGTTAAATGATCAGAGACTAAAATTTTAAAACTTTACAAGTGGTAGTACTATTAGTAAAACTTGGTATAAATAAATGTTTCACTGGAAACTGCCCAGTGTTCAACTGCTTGACAGTTAGATTACATTTTGTGTTGTACAGGGATCATAGCTCTGTCTAGAGTTAAATGGACCATGGCTTTAATGAGCAGCGAGTGACCTAAATAGTTTGTGAGTGTGAGAACCTGTATGTGGCACACAAAATGAAAGTGTAAGAGTTGAGTTTAATTAGTAACCATGAAGGGCGTAATGACTTTCTGTGTTTATCCAACGACAATGGCCTGAGATCCCCCCCCCCCCACCCTCCCTGTTTTTCTGGCACAGATAGTGAGGTTTCCAGTAAACTACGTGCTCTGCACACCTTATGGCCAGAGGCCAAATCTACCTGCTAGACAGGTATGTTGACCTAGTAGGAGGAGAGCAGAGTCATTCTCACCTCACTAAGGAGTGTACGGCTGTGTCTATGTGTGTGCATATGTGTTGTGGCAGTGCTCTGCTGTTCATTAACAGGTCTCACAGTGTCAGCCAGTGAAGATTAAATCATGTTTGTTGCAGCTCTCAGTCAAAGAGGATTAATTATTTGTTAGATCAACTCAACAGAGACATGAAATGTTTCAGTCAATACATAAATTACTGTTCTTTTACTGTTACTACTGTTGAGTTACTACACACAAAGAGATGTAAAATAAACTTCAGAGACTGACAGTATCAATAACACATTCATCTGTCAATCATCATCAGGAGCCACAAGATAAAATCAAACTTTGGTGACTGAGTGTCACAAAGAGATGAACAGCGTCATTAGTCCAGGCAAGGCAAGGCAAGGCAATTTTATTTGTATAGCCCATTTTTACAAACAGTTTATCTCAAAGGGCTTTACATAACATCATAACAACATCCTCTGCCCTCAGACCCTCACATCGACTGAGGAAAAACTCAAAACAAAAAACCCTTTTAACAGGGAAAAAAAAAGAGAGAAATCTCATGGTGAGCAACAGAGGAGGGATCCCTCACCCAGGACGGGCAGACGTACAATAGATGTTGTATACGGTCAAGAAAACAGGTAACAATACAGAATATGAACAGATGGACAGACTTCAACTAGTTAATCTTAGGTTGTTATGTTTGAATCAAAGGTGTATATATGCTGTCACATGGACCAACACTTGGAGAACTTGCTGCAGCTGGACCTCATCTGTCCTAACAACAAAGAGGGGACATGAATTAAGTTTGTGTGATCGCACACATGCCCTGTATCACTGTGGTTGGTCTGTTTGCACCACAAACAAACCAAATGAAATTGATTTTATTTATATAGCAGCAAATCATAACAGAAATTATCTCAGGGCCCTGTTCTTACAGAACAGGTTTAGATTGCCAAGCCAAAAACCTCAGTCCACCTCGACACCTTCACTCCAGTTTAACATCTCCCAATTTAAATATCATTTAAATTGGGAGATGACTTTTTTCCTAAATCTCCCAGCTCTGACATTCTCTTACTACTGTCCTACCACAACCAGTGAAGGACAGACATACTCAAAAGCACCACCCCACTGGTCAGATAGAGTAGGGTTTTCAGCAAACACTCAAAGGAGCTCACTTCAGACCTCCTCTACCAACCTGAGATCCAGTCTGTTTGATCTGATGTTAAGATTGGACATCTTCATGAGATGACCTAGCCAGCCTCCCTCAGTCTGGATCAAAGGCTGACATTAGTCAGAATCTGAGAAGTAATAGAACTGTTACAGAACAGCTTTTAAAGAGCCACATCCCTGATGCCATCACAGCCTATCGATGATCATGTTACAGGTGTGGAACACACAAGAAGGGTCAAACCAAGCCAAAGCTGTAAAGCAGTCTCTGAATTGCCTGCAGCTTGAAGATGATGCCACAGCCTGTCCTCCTTCCAGCACCGCTGATCTCAGCCGGCGATGCTCTGACCAGAAGAAATCCACAACTTTCTTCCTTCAATCAGGTCTGCTGGTAGAGGTAAAAATATTACCCCATGTCAAAGGGTCGAAGCATTCAAGTTATTGACAATCAAGACTCTTCCCCTGTAGGGAAGCTGAGGTAGCAGCCTATTTCCATTTAGGCAGTCTGACACACATTCTCTCCATGATACCATCCCTGTTCTTCCTATGCATCTTCTCAGTCCAGCTAGTTTTCTAGTAACTTTGGTGTTTCCTTCTCTGGTCCACTGCTCAACCTGCAAGACTCACTTTTATTCCATTTTACCTTTATTGATGCTGCCTTTTCATACAAATGTATACTGCTAGACAAAAGGTCACATCTCTGTCATCTCTAAAAAATACATTTATTTAGAATCTTATCAATGTCCAAAGTCACTAAATGATGATTGTTAATACCTATTAGGTAAATGTAACTGTTCAGTAACCTTTTACTATGAGCATGTGACATACAAACCCTATCCAGCCATGTCCCATTCAACACCCTAACCTGTGCTGCCTAACCTGAAGATGTTTTACCCTCCAAATATTAACTACGCTTAACTCTGAAATCACCTGTGTTATAGTGGCAGCTGACTGTAAGTGAGGTTCGTCTCCTGTTCTGTTCAATGTGAAATCTGTTGTGCAATTACAATTTCTCCCCAACACCACACATTTACTCTGATCACACAGTTGTAAGACTTCCTTCATTTTCTGAAAGATGTCCAGTCTGATGTTCCATGTCCCTAGGACCAGACATACAATATTGGGGGCCAACATGCTACAGCCCCCGCCTTCATCTACAATGAAACTGACCCCAACGCCCAGTATCCACTGGAGGGACTATATATCCTATCTAGCCTGAGAATGTCTCGGCGTCCCTCTGGAGGAACTGGAAAGCATTGCTGGGGAGAGGGATGTCTGGAGCTAATTACTGCTAGTCTCCTTCTAAATCCAAGCATAAGTCTGAAGACTGGATTGCTTTCATTGTTCTCTCCTCACATATCAAATAAGAGACTCCACCTTGTGCAAACTCACCTCACCTCTCAACCAACCTCCATAGAGTCTGCCCCCTCACAGCTCTCCACTGCAGGTCTGAAAGTTGCATTCTGCAACAAATGTCCAACCTAGCTCTCTGAAGAAGCTGTTGAGCCACCCCATACCACAGAGGTGCCTTAGACAGATTTTCTATTGGAAGATGAAGTGCCGGTGCTTGAATCCAATGCTGTCCTGTACAGAAAAAATCCATGAGTTGTTTCTGGATTTCAACAACCAGGATCTTCTGTGGGGATAATACTTACCATAGTGTTGAAGCAACCAAGTTGTTAACAAGAAAAACTAGTCCTTCGTATGACAGCTCAGGACGCACCCTCATCAGAGAACTTTTCACAAAACCTCACAAGTGAACCCTTTCAGTTTTGGAATAAATGACCAAAGCCTTAATGTCAGCTCTTTTCCATTGTAGCCCTGATGGAAGAAAGATTCTCCTCTCTGTTCCCACTGCCACAGTGTAAAGCCTCACATTTGGCCCAATTAACCTTAGCAGATGAAGCTCTTTGAAATTGACTAAGGCAGTCCACCAAGGTGGGTGCATCAGTTTGGTCAGTGATGAAAATATTTACATCCTCTGCAAGCAGATACTATTATTGGCATGTTATAGAAACTGAAGATATCAACTTATTAGTTTTTTTCTTATTTCACATATTATTCCCCTTTGGACTTGTATAGGTATGCTCAGCCCACACTCCCAGCAGTGACAGGACAGAACAACACAACATTTACAAAACAAACATAAACAATTTACAAAGAGATGCCCATAATTGACCGCTCTGGAATGCTATAATTAAAATCCATGGACACTAGTAAGTACATTTGTTGTATTAATCCATTAGATACAGCTCCGGACAATGTTTTATATTCCATGTACAGAAGTGCCACAGGCCTTCAGTTCTTCAATCAGTTAAGTTCATCAATGCCAGGTCTCCTTTTTTGGCAACAGGGAGACAATAGCATTCCAACATGAAGCTGGCAGCTCCCCTCTTTGTTTCAAAAGAGGGGAGCTACCAGCCAAAACCTAATGAAGATCTGGAACCAGAGTACCCTAATCAAATCAAATCAAGAGAGAGAGAAACAGAGGGGGAGGGGCAGGGACGAGAGGAGGAGAAAAAAGAACGCAATGAAATACAAGCAAAACATACAGATATAAAGAGTATTTATGATAATGACAAAGACTGATACTCATAATAACAGTACTGTTATGGTATGTAATGACAGTTACAATGGCTGGAGGACCCCAGAGCAGATTCAGGATAAGGAGAAGACATACGGATGAGGAAAACATCCACAAACAACAAGCAGCCAGTCTGGTGACGAAGTCCACAGCGATGTATGACAAAAGGCAGCTGGGAACTGGAAGTAGGTGCAGGAGTCCAGCAGGAGCCTGATGAGAGGACAGAAAGGATACAGACAGAAGCAAATTCTTGAGTGTCTCAGCTCATGGTGGGCCACCACAACTGTTTATTATCATGAAACAGCGCTTAGGTGCGGGTGAAATCTGGATGACAGATGAGTGACCCCACTGAAGAACCTGGGGAATCAGGGACAAACAAATGATTGGTGGGGCCATTACCTGGGTGTTGGTTTGTCTGTTGAGCCTCCCTCATGTTTCTATCTCCCAGGTAGCAATGGGCTCAGCTGGAGTGATGTTCTTCTCCAGTTCACACTGCTTGGACAGGGTGTCAGGTTTGCGGTTCTGAGAGGCTGTGCGGTAGGTCAAGGTGAAGTTTAACCTCCCCAGGAGCAAAGGACAGTGAACTTGGCAGGGGTGATTTTTGTGATCGGTCCAGATTAAGACTGGATGTTCAGCTCCCTCCAGCCAGTGCCTCCATTCCTCCAGAGCTAAGACCACCACTCACAGGACAGACGGTAGGTGAAGAATGCACAGGGATGTATTTTTTGGTCTTTTCTAGAGCATTGGGACAGAACTGCCACCACTTCTATGTCTTAAGCATCCACTTCCACTATGAACTGCTGTAGTTCTTGATAAATCTCCTGTGGAAGCTTGCAAAACCCAGAAAGCGTTGCAGTTGTTTGTGGAGTGGAGTGAGAACATGTCCTATTAACTTTCTGCTGCCAGAATGCAGAACTCGATGGAATATTCAGCCACTGATCTTACTCTCTGTTGAAGAGACAGCAGACGCCTGGCCGCTTCCTTCTGTTTAACAGGAAGATCAAAGACATTTCTGCTCTGAATTGTTGGTATGTCATCATAAATCATGATTTGACTTTCGCACAGAGTGGTGGCCCATTGACCGACTCTCCCTGAAAGGAGATTCACCATGAAGTTGATACATCTGTGGTGTAAGTAGTGGGTTGCTGGTCAAAAACAAGTGAGCACTAGAGGAGACACTGACCACATGCTGGGAGCATTCCCCATTGTAGCGTTCAGGAGCAGGCATGTGTGGCTCATGAGCTGGAACGGCATGGGCTCAGGGGGGGGTGGATCCACCTGGCCAGAAGTGACAGGTACAGGTGCCACTGGTGGTGCTAGATGCTCATGTTCATAGCTGCTGGAATGCATAGTTCTGCACGTCAACAAATCCATAGAGAAGTGAATTATCTGGAGACGGTCTGGCGCGGGAAAGTTTTTTTTCCTCAGTCTATCTGATCAGATCGATCAGACTTATCATTTTAAAGGGGCCATTTTTATTTCATTGTCATTCATCTGTTCTGCATTGTGTGTGAATTATCTTCTGCAAGTTCACTTTACTTAACATACTGTTCGAAAACTACCTTGTCTCCTGTGTACTTTCCTGTATGGTTATTGCAGTCCTTTCACTTAGTTCCTTATGAACCTAGTGTATTAGTGTATTAACCAGGAGTGGGTTACAAAATCATATTTGGAGAGAAAAACAGCTGATAGAGTCCAGACATGACCTATGGAGGCAGTGTGGGATCACCTGGACAGAGAAAGAAATATAAGACTAAATCTAAAGTTTAGTGGTACGAAATACCAGAAGAATACTTCAGAGAACTTCAGGACGATCTCCCCAAAAGAGTTCAAGATGTGCATAGTGTCTTGACACTTAGTGTCTTGTCACAGTAAATACAGATTTTTTTTGTCTTTTTTTAAACTTTGTGTACATATTTCCTGTATTTTCTGTTTGTATCTTAATAAATAAACCAAAAATTAAATATGCATGGTCATTCAAACTTTGCCAAAATAACAAAGTAGTAGTGGCCCTCAGACTTTTGCAGGCGATGCAGTTGATTCAAAAGTTACTGTACTAGACAATAGATCATTGCCAGTCGTGGGCAGGAAGTGATGAATTTTTTCTCCAATTGTTACAATTTTATTTGCAAAGAAGTTCATAAAGTCATGGCTACTGAGAGAAATAGATGCTTCAATAGAGCTGTGACTCTCTGTCAGCCTGGCTACAGGACTGAAAAGGAACCTGGGGTTGTTCTTATTTTCTTTTACTTCATTTACTAATGAGTTTCTGGTTTTACGGAGGGCTTTTTTAAATGTTATTAAACTTTCTTTCCAGACTAAGTAAAATTTAAGAAATTGGATCCTCTATTGTATTGACATAATAATAATAACAAATTCCCAAGTGCTGTGTAGTTCAATAGCATCAAATTTTATTAAAACATTATCAGACTTATCTGTACTGAGCACTAACTCAGATAAAAACTCCTCACTGGTTCTTCCATTTTCCATTTTGGGTGTTAAAGACTAAGAGTAATGTTTTCAAATCAGTTCTAACTAAATTTGGGTCTAGGGTTGATTAATAAACTGGAGTGAAATATGGCAGCTAACCCTCATCCTCGACCTGTGTTACAGGGAATATGAACATTAACATGAGCTGATTCATTTAAACTGACATATTCTTCCAGCTGTAACCAGGTTTCAATCATGCAAAATAAATCAATGGGATGATCAGTTATATCATTGACTAACAGGGATTTGGATGAGAGTGATCTAGTCCACTCTCATCAAAATCCCTTTCTAATATTTATTAGTCCACATTTAATTGTTGTGATTTTTGGATTCTGTTTACTTTTGGCACAGAGAAGCTCTGCCTCCTGGTCTTGACTCTGGGATGTCATTGTTTTGGTTTACTAATAAATTCAGTCAGATTTCTAGACATAAGAGCTGCTCCATTCAGAGTGGAATGAATGCCATCTCTCCTAATCAGACCAGGTCTTCTCCAGAAAGTCCTCCAATTATCTACAGGAGAGGAGAGTGAGAAGGCATGGCTAAGTGCTAAGCTGGGGTAGCTAGCAATTTTTTGGTGGGAGAGAAGGCAGGGAGAGCCGGGCAGCTTAATGGGAGTAATAGGTGGTAGTCTGGTTCCTGGGAAGGGAGGGCAGGTCGGTTTAACAGCAGGGGAAAAAGGGGAAGGGGGTGATGCAGGGGGCGGTTGGTGGAGAGAGAGATGGCGCTTCGATGGATCTGTGGAAACACAAATAGAGAGAGAGCGAGACACCAAGGCCAAACGACAAGGTGCAGCAGATAATGAAAATGATAATTCAAAATGTGGGAGAGGAGAGAGCTCCATGTAACCTGATGTGTCCCCCAGCAGTCTAAGCCTATAGCAGCATAGCTATAAAAATGTTTCAGAGCTACCTGAACTGGCCTGAACTAAAAGCTCTGTCATAGAGGAAGGTTTTAAGCGTAGTCTTAAATGTAGTGAGAGTGACTGCCTCTCTGACCCATGGAGAGAGTTGGTTCCACAGTAAAGGAGCCCAATAACTGAAGGCTCTACCTCCCAGTCTGTTTTTAAAGATACTGGGAGTCAGTAACAGACCTGCATTCTGGTGTTCTGGTAGGATAATAAGAGACTATGAGGTCTTTCAAATAAGATGGAGCTTTGTCATTAAGGGCCATATAAGTCAACTCCTGTCAATGTCCTTGCTGCAGCGTTCTGGACTAACTGCAGACTCTTTAGAGAGTTTTTCGGACATCCTGACAACAGAAAGTTACAGTAATCCCGCCTAGAGGTGATAAATGCATGGACTAGTTTCTCAGCATCACTCTGAGAGAGGATATTCCTAATCTTGGCTATGCTGCGCAGGTGAAAAAAGGCAGTCCTAGTCACATGTTTTATGTGTGAGCTGAATGAAAAGTCCTGGTCAAAAATTACTCCAAGGTTCCTTGCAGTCGTACTTGAGTTCAGGGTGATGCCATCTAGATTAACAATCTGCGTAGAAAAAGTGTCCCTGAGATGTTTAGGTCCAAACAAAATGACCTCTGTTTTGTCCGAGTTTAATAGCAGGAAGTCAGAGGACATCCAGGATTTGATGTCTTTTAGGCAGTCTTGGAGATTGATGAGGCAACTTTATCATCTGGTTCTATCAATAAGTAGAGCTGGGTATCATCTGCGTAGCAATGGAAGTTGATCAAGTGCTTCCGGATTATATCGCCTAACGGGAGCATGTAGAGAATGAAAACAATTGGCCCTAAAACTGAACCCTGTGGTACGCCATATGTAACTCTGCTGTACTCTGAATGGTCATTGTTAACATTAACAAACTGAAACCTGTCAGATAAGTATGATTCAAACCAATTTTGCAGTCTAGTCTCTGCAGCAGAACGCTGTGGTCAATAGTGTCAAATGTAGCACTGAGGTCCAGAAGTACAAGTACAGAGACAAGATCTCTATCAGAAGCTCTAAGAAGATCATTAGAGACTTTTACCAGTGCTGTTTCAGTGCTATGGTGTTCTCTGAATCCAGATTCAAATAGCTCATTACTGTGCAGGTGCTCATGTAGCTGCTCTAGAACCACCTTCTCAAGGATCTTGGAGATATAGGGAAGGTTGGATATGGGCTTATAATTTGCTAACACACCTGGATCTAGAGAAGACTTTTTAAACAAGGGATTAACAACGGCCACCTTAAAGGCCTGTGGCACATAACCCTTGACTAAGGAATGATTGACCTGGTTCAGTATAGAGGTGTTAACTAAAGTGAAGACATCCTTGAGCAGTCTTTTTGGGACTGGATCGAGTAGACATGTGGCTGATTTAGAAGAGATAATAGCAGAAGTTAAATCTGACAGGTCAATGGGGGAGAAGCTGTCAAGGTATGCATCAAGTCTGGGAGATGCTTCCATAGGCACTACAATTTGTGGTCCATCATTGGCAATTCTTGCTCTAATATTTATAATCTTTTCAGTAAAGAAAGTTAGGAAATCATTGTTGCTGAGAGTCGGAGGGATGCATGGCTCAACAGCACTATGGTTCTTGGTCAGCCTGGCTACAGTGCTGAAAAGGAACCTGGGGTTGTGTTTATTCTTTTCTATTAAAGATGAATAGTACGTGCTTCTGGTTTTACAAAGTTCTTTTTTATATATTAATAAAATATCCTTCCAGGCTTGAAAGTCTTCCTCACGTTTCCTGGAGTGTGTTTTCCTTTCCAGCTGTCTGGTCTTCTGCTTTAAGGTGCACAGGTTCAGGCTGTACCAGGGAGCTATTCTCTTGTGGTTTATAACCTTCTTTTTCAGAGGGGCTACGGCATTGAGTGTCCCAAGGAGTGCTGCTGCAGTGCTATCTACAAGATAATCTACCTGCAAGGGAGTAAAATCAGCATAGCTGCCCATTGTAATGCTACTAGGTGTGGCGGCAAGCTCCGCTGGAATGAGCTCTTTAAATCTAGAGACAGCAATATCAGATAGACATCTACTGTAGTGGGACTTTTTTCCAACTAAAGCATAATTTGTTAAATTAAATTCAAATGTTATTAAAGAATGGTTAGACAAGACAGGGTTTTGAGGGAAAACTGTAATGTGCTCAGCTTCTATCCCATAGGATAGCACTAAGCCAAGGAGATGATTAAAGGAGTAAGTTGGTTTATTTACCCTCTGAGAGAAGCCAATTGAATCTAAGAGAGACTTGAATGCAATAGCCAGACAATCATCATCAACGTCCACATGAATGTTGAAGTCACCTACTATAATGACTTTGTATTATTCCATTGCTAGGTTTTACAGAAAGTCTGGGAATTCTTCTAAGAACTTAGAATAAGGTGCGGGGGGACGGTACACAACAGCAAGTAAGAGTGGTTTCTCTGCTTTACAGTCAGGGTGAGAGAAGCTGACACAAAACAACATTACAGAAACTCTCAAGGACAGCCAACCAGTCCCTTCCTGAAATGAACCCTAATAATGAGACATCAGAGGAAATAGATACTACACCCCCCTTACTATCAACCACCTACGAAAAATCAACCTCTTTCACCCCCATAACCCCAAACCCAAGTACCCCTTACCCCCCCGAGTTTACTGACTAGATGAAAAAGCTGGTCACTGCTGGGATTGAACTCATCCACATATATTCTCTATTAATCAAGTAGCCAAGTAATAAGTCTGTTAGACAGTACAAATATGCTTGTTTAAATAAAAAGACTAGTTATTGATCAAAGTGTTATCATGTCACCATGAATTTGAATGTTCCACTGCACACCACCCTGATCCTCCACATTCCTATGTTTCAATGGTATGAGCATTACACAAGTTCCTGCATCGTTTCACAACCATCAGATATAAATGTAATTGTGAATTGTGTCATTGTCACCAAAATGGAGTTCTTACATCTAGATGTTATCATGTCTTTTCACCTCCAACGGGCCAGACCTGCACACCAGCCTGAAACCAGAAACCACCATCTGCATGTCAGTTGGAAGAAGCACTGTCGTGTAAACCAACTTGTGATTGTGACTGTCTGCAATCACTATCACAAGTTGTAGAAATCATGCTGTCATAATGTCATTGTACACACACCCACACTGCACCTGCACAGTCTTTTAACACATACTGTCTGCTCTTACTCATGCATGTTGACTTTCATACCGAAGTGATATATGGTGTTATATGTGTGTTATATGGTTCATTTGAAAGCCATAATGCAAGTGCTGGTTGCATAAGGCCTTCAGGTGCGCAGGTGCAGGTACCAACTATGCCAGTTAAAAGGTGACATTGTGTAACACTAGCATTCTGTGAAACCATTCCAGTAAACAGGTCTTACAGGTTTTTATGGCACTAGACTCAGTATATATCAGTGTCAGGTTCTGTTTCAGGACTCTAACTGTATTAGTGCAAGTGATAAAGCCAGTTGACCACAGTCTATCTGGGTTCATAATAAAGGTGATCATTATGATATGACCTGTCCTCTTCAGTGCTTTAGTTCTCAGTTCCCAGTTCAAGAAGATCCTAAGAATACCCTGCTCTTGAGACTGCAGCTGGTCTTCTGGCCCAACAGATCCAGACACTGATGGTGACTGGGAGTTTGTCATGACAACAGAATCAGTTTGAAATTGTGACTGAAACACAGTCCATTCAGATGATATTAACCGGCAGTCACTTTAAAGTTCAACATTTTTTTTAACCACAATGTCTTCTGACAACATCACCAAATGTGTCATTTAAAGACAGAGAGTGAGCTGTGACTTCAGTCAGAGAGGAAAGCAGAAGAGACAAGCTATCTTCTATTTCTCTTTTTAACACTTCCTGTAACTCAAATCAGTAGACAGTCTTTGTTGCTGGGCTGTAGTCATCATATTGTCTCATTTCCTGTTGCTGGTGTTTTCGTTGTTTACATGTATTTCAGAGCTGCTAGTTTCTTTTGCAGTTGACTTCTCTTTCTCTGCTCAGAATGTCTGATCTTTAGTTATTTCTTTGCCTCCTTTACTAATAATGATCCATGAAATGGAAATAGTTTATAGTATTTGCTGTAACAGAGACTCAGGCCTCAGTGATTTTACCTTATTTATTATTAAAACATTGCTAACATTGATTGTCAGTCAGTTAGTCAAATCAATTAGTCTGTCTTTGGATTGTCATAGATGCCACTGCCATGCTCTCTGCTGACTTCAGGAGGTTGCTCCCTTGGTTGCTTCTGTTGAGGCTCTTCTTTCTCAGATTTTATGTGGGCCTCTGTCAGAGGTTTACATAGTCAGTCAGACAATCAATCAGTCAGTCAATCAGTCAGGGAATTTTCTGATTATAGGTCTGGCACAGTGCTGGTACAGCCAACACAAATTCTGAATTTGAACTCTGAAAAATGAGGAGCAAACAGCTGAATAAAAGAAAAGGTACAAAAAAAGTACATTTCATATGTGAGCATGTAAAGGCTCATGAGAGAATGAACAAGTAGTGTTGTGACAGTGCCAGAGAATAACCTCTATCATGTTTCAGCTATTCAACCTTTGTTCAGAACAAAACAAAATAGAAGCTAGAGGAGTAGACAGTAACCCTCTAGTGGGCATTTTATTAGAACAGCTAAGTGATATGAGAAATGAGGGACAGAATTGCTTTGAAAAAAGAAATGTCACTAAATTTTTATATTCATAGATTAGACTGGTTTTAGTTATTTTCCTACAATATAGCCAAGGCATGGTTTTAGTTGTTAATGGGAAGTCTTTATATCCACCCTTTATGGTTATAGATACACCAGGGTACAGCTTTAAACAATCCTGAAACAGGAAACTGATAAATTTCAAAATTTATTTCTACAAAACAATATATATGAAGAAATAGCATTAACAATATGAAGGTTACTCTACATACATGTATCAATCCTAACTGGATGAATCATTTTAACGCAATCACACAAACATCACAAAACCGATTTGTGACTGATTCATACAAACTGTACAGAGGATAATCATTTATATGACACAATGGCGTTTCACTCAAACATTGTGTAAACACACTTTATACACTTCATAAGTGATACCAATAGACATGTAGTGCACATTGTTCCTGCATTAATGTGAAGTTACATCACCAACGTTTTTTTTTTCCTGGTTCTTTCCTTCACATTGACTTACCACTATATGACTTGACTGAGGATGAAACGTTCACCCTTTGAGAATAATACGAAAGTTAGAAAAAAAGGCTATAATATTTTCATTCATTAATGTCCATAGACAAAAACAAAATGACAAATGATGATGAATTAGTTGTAAAAGACATGTCACATGTCATCAGAGAGAATCTGTATAATCTGTAAAAAGTTTCCTTTTCAGCCTTTAGGTGCTCACAGAAACTCACAAACATCCAGAACGATGTCTATTATAGTTACTGCACACAACGCCAAAACCACAAGTACAACATTAATATTGGTTCATAAAACCTACTAGAGCCAAAAACACTGGCTTACATTTTCTGCAACACCTTCCTTCTAAGAGGAAGTTAAACGTCAAGGGCAGCTTGGTTTATTTCCAGACAAGACACATGGGTCTTTTACTCTGACTGGCTTTTTGGTTTCCACCTGCTTGGTGTCTAATGCCTCACATGCCCATGCCAATCTCTTCAATCTTCCAGCCACTGGAGTTCTTTCCAAATTTGTATACGAGTCTCCGGCCATCAACTCGCTCCAAGATCTCCCTCTTGTAGTAGTACCTAAGGGTGGAGAAGAGTCAGTTCCAGTCCCAGTTTACAGCACAAACACAAAATGGCACCTAAACCCTGACCAGGGTCAAAATGCTAGTCCACTATATGTTATAGCTGTGTAAGGTCTTCTGTCACTGAATGAGGGATGTTAATCCTAATGATATCACTATAACATCATCAGGGCAGCTGGAATTCTGGAATGCTGTATGAACTCACCTCATGGCTCGGCTGAGTTTCTCATACGTCATGCTGCTATTCTTCTTCTTCTGGCCCCACATCTGAGCCACAGCCTCGGACTTGAGGAACTTAAAGACACCCTCACGACGGTCCTCCCACTTCATCAGGCCCTGGTTCTTCTCTGGGTGTATTAGAATGTCCCTAATGAACTCCCACAGGTGAGTACCACGAGGTGCTACAACAAACAGTGGGACACAGTGAGCTAAAGGTGTATTTGTGTGTGCATGGTTGTCAAACAGATGCACATCTGCAGCCTGATAAATATGCAAAATGGATGCAAAGTACAATCAGTAAAACACATGACCAGTGTTCATCATGTTTTACATGATGCATGATACAGATTGCTGTTCTCCAGACATGGTCTCACCATGTTTGTTTTTCTTTGGATTGTCATAGATGCCACTGCTGACTTTAGGAGGTCGCCCTCTTGGTCGCTTCTGTCGAGGCTCTCCTTTATCAGTTTTCATGTGGACTTCTGTCAACACACAGTTCATTATCAGAGGTTTACTTAAACTCATTGACACTGATGACACCCTCACAAACTTGATTGTATATAAGATTGTTTCTGCTTACTCACTTGAAATCAGAGGGTAGGAGAACTCTGGGTCGGATTCACCACTGCCAGACTCTGGTGAGCCAAGGCTTGAGAAGCCAAGCATGCTGCCTGAACACAGAGGAGAAGTGTGTGACATATACAGAAACTGAATGGGAGAAGAGGTGAGCAGCATGAGGGCAAACATTAGAAACATGATATATACTGACTGTTTGAGGAGGAGCTGTACTCGCTGTCAGACTGATTATCAGACAAGTATTCAGTGTCTCCCAGGGGCTCCATGGTCAGAGTGGTCAGATCGTAGTCATCGCTGTACTCAAACTCCCTCTTACTGACAGCTCCTTCAACTGCTGGCAGTAATTAGCAGTTATTAGTCCTATCCTCTCTACACAGTCCACACTCCACAATCCACTTTATGCTGGTATGCAGCATCTCTATACATTATGTACCTTGGCCAATTTTAATGGTGCTGAGTAAAGGGAAGTTTAGGTTGTTCAGGAAGTCATCCAGTAGATGGCAGGTCTCGTTCAGCTCTGGGCCAGACAGGCTCTGCAGCTCTGGGAAGAAGAAGATGAAAATCAGATGAAAATATATTTATCCAAGAGAAAAGCAAATCATCTGCTGACTTCTTTCTGTGAACATAGGCCAGATGTCTGTTTTTGGCTGTATAATTCATAGGTTTATTCACATATAACTGGAAATCCCAATATAGGCCGGTTTTATTTTGCTGTATGGACTTTGGTTTCACAAACCTTGACCATCTAAATAACAAGATCTATGTTAGGGTGTATTTAAATCATTCCATATGACATTTGCAGTTTTACCATATTTGGTCTTTTGTTCCTGCAGACTCTGGTGGAGATGCAGGCCGAGCTGTGGGCCGAAGAACCCTATCATCTGGTCCTGGTTCATCTGGCAGAGGGTGGGTCCATCCATAGTGCAAAGTGCCAGACTCAGGGTACTTGCATCAAACTTGGTCCTCTCTACTTGGTCACTGATCCAATCTAGAACGTTGTCTGTGGTCCAGCAGTGAGGGTTGATTTGCTTGTACCACTGACCTGAGAGGGGAGCAGAGCAGGAGTCATATGACAGTTTTTGGAGATGCTGTGTTTATACTACACTAGTCAGCACATTTATATAAAAACCACACAAACAACATGTCAAGACTCGTTTCTTACATTCTTCTTCAGCATGTCTAGGTCTGTGTGTAATGTTGACTGATATCAGTATGCATCATCATATGGTCTGGATTAGTGTCCTTAAGGTCAGGCAAACAAAGCCCGAGCTGTTTTAACTAAGAGGTGGCAGCATTCTTCTGTTTTACGGTTAGCACCAGTTAAACATTAACTGCTTGGTAAATGATTAAGCCAACAGAATCTAAATGAGGCCAAAGCAAAGTTCAGTGAGCTGATGGTTTCATTCGCTGAAGTTTGAAAATGAAGGATGGTGTTTACTGTGAGATTAGTCTAAGCTGGAACTGCCCACGAAACTTGGACTGGACTATAATGGTTAACCAGCCTTCACGGCCCAGGGAGGGGCACACATGCACTTGAACCTTCCAGCTGTGACACACAGACATAAGTGCTCTTCTTACTGTTGGAGCTGTAGGCCAGACTGCTAATCTGCAGATTGTTGATGCTGGGCAGTACACCGGGCTGCTGAAGCAGGACCTCAGGGTGGCCAGTCTGATACATGGTGAGGTTGGCATTAGTCAGGACACTGCTGAGGCACGGTGATGACATGGCCACACTGAGAGACATAAAAGAAGAGACTTGTTTACACAGCAGTTCAAAAACAAATAAACAGAAAACCAGTAAACACGTTTGTTTGTCATCATCCACACGTGTAACGTGACACACACCTCTTCACACATTCAGTTCGTAGTTACCTGAGGAGCCACAGTAAGATGCAGAAGAATGATGCTCCAACACAATTCGCAGTGTGAGTGTATGTATGAGTGTCAGTGATCTTCTTTTCTTTAACCTGTGGAGCTTTATACTATTGTGATTCTGTGGGGGACGGACTCAGGTGAGTTTAGGGGAATTCCACCTGAAACTGGCCACGCCTCCAGCCTGCCTCCTTGTCCTCCTCCTCCTCTGCTTTCCTGAGAACTTGATCAACAAAACAAACCTGCCCTGCTATTCTCTCTGAGCTGTTTGTATCTTTCAAGCATCAACCCAGGCCAGATGATATCTGTATTTATATCCACTAGCTTAGCTTTTGTAGGTTTGATTTGCCAAAATGACATTAAAGATGATCTGTTACAGCACTGCATCTGTTTCCTTTAGTCAGTGCTGAAATATCAGCTTAAACATTTGTGGATCTATGACCCCAAAAAGCAACATCAAAAATAGCAAAATTAGATCACTGTTTGTATTTCTGTTGTGATGATGCCGTATTTTAGTTTTGTTGTCTGTCAGCAACTAATTCATTAAAGAATTTCACTGTAGAAACTGTTGAACTGACTTGACTGTCATATTTCAGTGACACCTTTCACTCCAACAAGGAAGAGGTTGGGGAGACGCTCACAGGTTCTAAAAATAGCTGCACACAGAGTGTGTGACTATGACACAACCGGATGGTTTTATCAGTCAACAGTCGAGCACAACACAACGTAATAACACAATTCAGTTCCTCCTGATCTGTAACCAACCAGAAACATTATGGTACAAGACTTTATACACACACCCTGATCCTGGTTCTGGCAGATGACACTAAATCACCCACATTATGGCTACTCCTTATTGGTTCTTGTTTGTTTTATAAGTGATTTAAAGATTTAAGTTACAAACAGAAATCAACTTTGGATGGACCTGCTGTGAAGATGAGGCAACATGATGTCATCTTTTTGTTAAATTGCTTCTGTTCAGCCTCACTGTCTGATTTCTGTTGTATTGTACTGTATAAATAATTTTATTATCATTATTATTGTAATCATTATTATTATTTACACCATTCAGCAAAGCATCTTTGTGACTGAAGCTCCTGCTCTGTGCCCCAGCAATGGCCCCGCTGTAAAGTCACTGAGAACTTTATTTAATCATAATCTTAGAATCAACTGCCCAGTATTCTTATACCCCCCCGGGGCTTTTGCTTCTTTATCCAGGTTTTTCCTTTACATTTTCATGGTCTGTATACATACATATATCTTCCAGTTACCTGTGGTGCCTGTGTTGATCACACTGCTCTATGTCAGGGGCCAACAGAAGGTGACCCTCTGTTGTTGACTGAATGAAGTCATTCATTATGTTCAGTGCTACAGCGTTGACCCTGGGACTGTGACTAACACACTTCAACACATCTCTGATTCCAATTTCTGTGCCAAGTTTGGTTGGAGTGGCCAAAACAAACCATAGCAGCCTGGCATTGATCCGCGCAGTGTGGTGACTTGATAACAGTCACAGTCGCTGCCTTCAGCTAATTTCAGGTCACACAACAATGGCGGCAGTTTAGCTGAAGCCAACTCACTGGTTGACTTTAGAGGTGTTGTTTTTAATATTCAACTTGGCAGCTTCATATCAAGGAAGTTATTTTGTTTGAAGTGAACTATGAGAGCAGGCGGCAGCCAGGAGGCTGTAAAACTTTTGTCCCCTTCCATGGAATATAAAGATGGGCTGGTACTAGAAAAACACACACTATGAACTGAGAGCAGGCAGGGTTATAATATTAATTTAATGACCTCTGATACATGAAACATACAAACAAGCACAGCGCTTTCAATGCTGTGTATATAACCAGGTTGTATTCAAATAAACCTGAGGGGAGGCTGAACTAAGAACCACTGAAACAAAGGTCAGGGCAAAGGTGAATGGCTGGAATGCTGACAAAAATTGTGATCTAACTGTGAGGCAGACACACACTTCAGGGCAAACATGCACTGTGGAAAAGGTGTGTTCAGGTGTCGTGTTACACAGTGACAGTTGCAATACACCTCTGAAGCCTGATGAGACTCACTGCTGGTACCTAGTGGTTAGTGATCAAGTGCCAACACATCTAAGGCACCATCTGCCACTCTAAATAATTTGCTGATATCAAGGTAAATTCAGTGAGGTACCAAGAAGAAGTAAACTACATTATGTATGTGTACATTCATCATTCATATTACACTCATGTTGATGCAGACTCCATTCAAAAATAATCTTATTGAGGTCCAGCAGTGACATAAGACATCAGGATGAGGTCTTGCTCACTGTACCAGTTCATCTCAAAGATGTTGAATTGACTCTGATGTGAGGTTGGGACAATGAAAAAATCCAACAAACTGTACGTTATGGTGCTGGTTGTGAAAACTCTGATGCTTTTAGTAATACATCTAAATGACTCTGTCATTTAGATGTATTTCTAAAAGCTCTTTATGAGCTACTAAATGGACCTTGTAGCAAGATTGTTTTCTCAGGACAAAGTCCAAACAAGACCAAATGTACATGCTCATCACTGAAACTTCAGATTAATTCTTAATCTTAATTCTAGTCACGCTTGAACTACATTACAGTTATACATAACAGTCAGACACATCACTTTCAAATCACTGTGAACCACTCAGATTTATTTTCTACTCACCTCTGGCATTTTAACACAAAGTCAGTCTCATTCATTTCAATATAAAGTCAGTATTATCTTTGGGTGTGAAGCTTTATAGTTATAAAGTGAAGGTTTGGCTGTAGTCAGTCAGTGATATTTCCATTTTTTCCCAAATTTCACAACATCACTCACGCCCTGTTTCCACAGCATGTTGGAGGAAAAGCTCAGTGTGGAATGCAGCCCTGCAGGTTTCTGCTCTCTGACGAGGCTCCAGCTTTCATGGCCTGAGGACTAACTGGAAAATAATTTCATCACTTGTAATTCATGCTGCCTCTTTTCTCCACCCTTCATTACTCTTCTACACCTGGGCTGTTGCTAAATGCTGGGGCTTTCCACAAGACGCAAAAAAAAGTGAGCAGTGAGGCCCTGAAAGGTGTGGAATTCATTATGATAGTGTGTGTGTCACAATGACAAATTGAACATACATCTACCCATAGTCTTCAGACCTTCATGGTGGTCAGCTTCCTGACATGAGTCTAGAACATGACTGGGTCCACCTGAGGTGAACTAAACTGACAGGACAGAGTGTAGAAAGACTCACACCTGGTCCAACAAGTCACTGCACATCAGGACAAACACAAAACCATGACCTCTACAAAACTGTTGGAGCTTGGAACCAGGACTCTTCGTGAAGGTGGCTGACCAAACTGAGTAACCAGGCAAGAAGGACCTTGCTTAGGGAAGAGACCAAGAATCCAACAGCTATAACAACAGTGTTAGAAGAACAAGTGTCTCAGCAGTCCTCCATCAACCAGACCATTATGGTAGATATCTGTGGTGCAGTTATAGTTTGTGTGAAAAGCACTTAAAGACTGAGAGCATAGGTACCAAGAACTTTTTAACAAAACAACCTGATAAAATTCTAATTAACATGAATTTATCTCATCACAGATCAGGTGGCCACAAGATAATTTACAATTAATGGTGGCATTTAAGAGAGAAAATCCACTCCTATTCAGTGCTGAGAAAAATGGTACCATGTGTAAGAGAAATGTCTTGACTAATTTCTTTACACAAAAAAGGTCAGATTTACAAGAAATTAAGTCAAGCATCACTAATAAGTTGGAATACAATAACAAAAGTGATCCAAAATTTCAAAAAGGATGGACTTGTGGGAAGCTCGCTGAGACGCCCAGGCTATCCACTTAAGTCAACACCTCAGCATAAGTGTTTTGTGATGAGAAGGGTTGATGAAAATCAGCATGTTTATCACAGTTAGCTTAAGCATTAAATAAGTCAAACTGGGACAAGTGTGACACAATGACACAATACCACATGCACTGCAGAGGACTGGCATGCATGGGTGTCATCCACAAAGGAAGCCACTGCTAAAGCCCATGCACAAAAAACCCCATCTAGCATTTGCCAGGGCACATGTTGACAAATGTGAAGACTAATGGCACTGTATACTTTGCAATGATGAGACAAAGATAAATCTTTTTGGCACTGATTGGAATCAAACTATATGAATCAATTTTCTAACTGTATGAATCAAGGTTGCAAGGGTGAGGAGTACAATTAAAAATGCATGATACTCACAATAAAGCATGGTGGTGGCAATGTTCTGCTGTGGGATTGCAGGGGCTGCAGGTGTCAGGGAGTTGCATTTAATAGATGGTATCATGAAATTACAGATGGACTGCAAATTACTGAAACAGAATATGCTACCATCACTCAGTGCCCTTGGTCACCGGGCACTCTCTCAACAAGATAACAACCCAAAACATACGTCTAAGGCCACTGGGTAATTTCTGAGGGAGACAGGGTGAGGGTGATTCAGTGACCAAGCATGTCACCACACCTCAACCCAATAGAATACTTGTGGGGAGGTCTGAAAAGACAAGTTGTCTTGGACTCTAAAGACTAAAGATCTCTGCATGTTATCACAATACATACACAGTGTGTTCAGTGATTCTCTGCTCCAATTTTGTCTCCTTCATTATAGTCCTCTGAGTCAGACTGTACTGGTCCAGCTGGTCTTTACTGGTGCCAGGAATCACTCAGATATTTACACAAAATTACTGAATGAGTTTGGTATTTTATTATAATGCCACAAACGGGAAAGGTGCCCCAATTATTTTAATGACAGTGATGGCACGTGTTTGTTAATTAAGCAGTGGTGGTGTAAACACACGTGCATTTGTCAGTGATTACATAGCTACACTTGAAAGATTCTCAACAGGCCTTCTGGTCCACACACAAACCTGTCTGACTGCACCTATTTACTACTTATATGGTTTTCCTGTCCTATTTTCTACCAAGCAAGGGTAACAGGGGTCAGCCTATATTAAACTGCCTCACAGTTGAGATATAAAAACGAGCTCCATGCTGCAGGGTTAGTGCTTGAGGTGGAGAAAAAAGAGCTGGCACTCACTTATGCATTGGCTGATATACTGTAAGCAAAACATTATTAAATTCTAATATTGCTAGTATAGTCGATATATATTTCTTTTCTCAAATAACCATTTGCCAAATTGTTAATTTGATACTATATACTCTGCACTGTATGTGCAGTAATAGAACTTAACTGACTTCTGAGTTACTTCACATCTACAAAAGGAAGTATGTGGTTGTCCCTTAATATCAAACTGGCACCTCATGATCCATATACACAACAGACAAACACAGATAGAAGACGGAGTTAGCCAGAAAGAAAATGAAAGAGTAGTTAGCCATGGTGTGTTAATGCATTCAATCATTAGGTTTGGTTGATTCATTTCGAATAAGCATTGGTGAATGGGTTAACTTGATTTTTTGAAAGATGAACATGCCAATCACATTGTGCCCCCTCTATATTAACTTTAACTTTTTAATATAGGGCACATACAAATTGCCTAGAACCTGAAATAAATAGGACAGAAAAGAGCACCATCACTTTTTATTGCATACCAGCAACAGTACACTGAAGAGTAAAATAAAGAAGTGCCAGAACTGTGTCCAGGTGCATAATGGCCCACTTTGAGCAGTGGTTTAATTGTAAAAGTGGCCAGTGGTCATTAGAAGGCCAGGGACAAACCCCAGTAGCCTATTGTGTTTCAGGCAAAAGAAAAGGAAAATATCTACGTAGGATGCAGGACTGATACTTATTGATTTCATTTGTCATTATGTTTCTTATATTTGTTGATTTCCCACAACTTTTTTTTCTTTATACTTTTTGTCCATGTATTCTTTGTTTTTCTCCTGCCATGTGATCCATGTAACTTTTCTTAGTCTAAACGCACAATCTTTTAATTTTGTAAGCAATTCAAAACCAACTGAATCATGTAACAGAAGTGCCTGAGATGATGTTTTCAGTTTTTCAACTTTTTTGGTCATTTTTTCACCTTTATTCTGATAGATGTAGTGAAAATGAGACATGAAGGTTAGGAAGAGAGAGGGGAGAGGGACGTACAACAAAGGGCCATAGGTTGTATTCAAAGCCAGACCACGGTGGTTAAGACAACACCTTTGTGTTATGTGCTCAACAAATGAGCCACTTGACTATTTCTGAAACATTTTTAAATTGTTTTCATGATTTCAACTATGAAAGTTTTGACACTTTGGAGTCACCTGGTTAATGCCACTCTCCTCTAAAGTTAGCCCTAAAGTTTAGTACAGTAGTCAACCTGCAAGACCGGCAGATAGCAAAATCTGCACACAATCACCTGCAGAAAAGCCTACCAAGAAATCAAGTGCCCCAGAAAAAAAGTCTGCTGGCACCACCATGAACATCAGACTTCAACAAAACTAATTCCACTGAGAGACATCTCAGACACATTGGAGGGGATCCACCCAGAGTCCACTGTCAAGATTATTGATCAATTACTCTGGATTCCAGCCAAGGATCTCCAGCTACAGCACAACTTGCAAAAGGCAAAATCTTAACATTCTGCTCATTGTTGGATTAATGTCAGATAATAATAATAATAATTCAATCATCAGATTCCATTAGTATGGTAGCATATCATTTAGCCTACTTGTACAGTCATATTTTTAAATCGCCACAACATATTCTCTACCACCTTTGCCAAAGTCATGACATCATTCACTCCATAAACCTGTTCTTCCGCTCTATTTTTCAAGGCTTACTGGAATGGTTTGAAAATATTAATACAAGAGACAAGTAAGACACAACTATTTTTAGTACTTTAAAAAAAGGAAAGTTTGAGACTGGTCAGTAACTAAGTCTGTCAGTAACCCTGGATCAAGGTGTGGTTTCTTCAGTTAAGATGTAACCACATGAGTTTTAAGACTACTTGAAACAGGGCATGTCTGTCAGTCCATGATAAAGTTGATAAATTTACAATGTTCAGCACTGAAAGACCCAAAACGGGTCAGAGGTCTTTGGAGGATTCAGCTGGTAGGTAGGTTGTGGATTTAGATGCCCACACCAACATGTGGGAGAAATGTGCTGCTCTATCAGTGGACAGAGACCAATTGTAATGCAGTACATATTGAAGTCAGTCCAGTTTAGAATTTCCCCATTTTCATTCTGTTCACATGCAACGACATGAACCACTCTAGTCTAGTCTTTCTAGTCTTCTCGGGCAGTGTTGCTAACTGTAAATAAGAAATGTGCACAGGGGATGAACAAGGTACAAGGTCCTTGCCAGTAAGATAAAAATTTTTCTACAGTTAGGTTTACTGAGGAATCTGGACTGGTCAGGTAGAGGCTCAACGAGACACTGAAAGTCAATGAGTGTCTGTCACTATTGTGTTGGGATAAACATAGCAGCGGATAGACAAGACAACTCAGTGGATCTGGAAAGGGCAAGGAAATCTGGTTCTGCTAGTTTGAAGAAAGAGAGACATAATTGGACATACAGGGGGGAAGGTGTTGGATGGTGAGACTGTCACAGAAGACAATGATCACTCATTATGATCACAGACCACTTACACAATCCTCTAGACTACAAGAAACACGTGGATGGACCAAACAATGAGAGTGACTTGGCTGTACAACTTGATGGCATCAACTTTGAAAGTTGAAAGAGATGAGGAAATTAACACACAGCACAGCACCTCCCTGTGGTGATCCACTGTAACAACATCTCTATGCCGAAAGAACTCGAAAGAATGTAATGACCATCAGGGGGGTGACTCCACTTGTTGTACAAAGGCAGATTGTATTAGTCTATGCGAAAATGACTCAGCGTCTGA
This sequence comes from Rachycentron canadum, assembly GCA_038496675.1. Taxonomy (NCBI): domain Eukaryota; kingdom Metazoa; phylum Chordata; class Actinopteri; order Carangiformes; family Rachycentridae; genus Rachycentron; species Rachycentron canadum. Next base: position 22,632,591 of record CM076649.1, read on the forward strand.
CTTATTACCCGATTTAGCCCATATTATATTCTAATTATAGTCTATTTTAGTTGATACTATATATATATATATACACAATGCTATAATGAGCATATATAATTATGTCTCAACCAGAAAATAGGAATGTGTAGCAGGATTAAAAAACTGAAAAAAAAACAGCTTCTATTGACAAAAAAAGTGTCAAGTATTTAGTGTGACCTCCTCTTACACTTGAGCCATAGCAGGAACCTGGCTCTTAAACCTAAATGGAATGGAGCCATAATTAAGGTCAATGATAACACCTATATTTGTCCTATTTCATGTTAAAATGATGCTCTGAAAAAGTTCCATTACACCAGATTTGAGCAAGACATACTTGAGGGTTTGTCCTGTTTTGTGGCTGCATTTCTGCCAGGGGTGTTGGCGATATTGTCTGAATTGATGGGATCCTGAATGCTGAAAAGTATGGATGGGTTTTAATTCATCATGCTATTCCTTCCTTTAATTTTTCAGCATGATAATAATCCCAATCTCGCTGCTAATGCAATGAAATTATATTTGGAGAGAAAAACAGCTGATAAAACACTGAAAGTCATGGACAGACCTCTACAGAGTCTCCTTTTTGATAGTCTTTCTGATAGTTATATTATGTCTATGTTAACCTATATTATAAGGTGTGCCCCAATTTAGGGACTGCATTCTTCAGACGCTGAATTTGAAGACTGACTGCATCACAGCGTGAATAGGCTGTCCCATTTTGGATGTTCTTTTATATGTGGCTGACAATTTGTTGGAATGGAAGGTGACTACCCTGCAGGTGAAACAAGTGGGACAATTGAAAGAAAGATGCAAGGTACATGTGATTTTAAATTTAAATTATATTTGTTTTAATGATTCCACTATGTTAGGATTGCAAATGTCCAGGGTTGGGAGAGGGAATTAATGGGAATCCCACTGCTGCAACTTGGCCTTGGTTTGTGAAAGAATTATGATTACTATAACTTTTATGATGACCAAAATACAGTTAAATAAATGGCTAGGTCTTTTGTGTGGAGAATTTAAAGCTTATATATGAGCATAAAGCTTATATATTAAAGCTTATAAATATGCAGGGTATGATCAAATGTAATCTAAAATGTTAGAACAATATTGGGTTAGGTTTGAGAGCTCTGAGACTCTGGTATCTACTTAAAAAAAATCAGAATCTAATGTAAAAATAAAGCAGAGTTTTAATGAATGATTATATAAATACATAATAAGGAATATGTTATGGAAACAGTGTAAAAGAATGATTATAATCGTGTAAAATAAGACTGTAACATGTTGAGACATTTCTAAATTGGGGCCTACCTTGTAGGCCAGCAGGCTGGGAAAAAATGGGAAGTGAAAGTCATTTGAACATGACAGTTTGAAATGGAGAAAGTCATACTTAAGCAAAAATTATTAAAAGAGGAATGATGTAATTTTGATAATAAAACACTGTGATTTTAAAAGCTTTAAAAGCTGGACATTGTTGTATCATGTATTAAGAGAAATGTATGTGAATAATGAAGAAATAATCTGCAATAGTGAGGTGGTTGGATTATTAAGAAAGACTACTGACTATCGATTGGAAGATGTGCTATCACTGATTACCATGTATAGCAAAATCTGGTCGATACAGGATGTGTTAATAGATTAAAACCTTATATGGGTATGAGCTGTTGAAATAGTTTAAGCACATACACCAACTCTAAGGTTGTGTGTCAGAACACACTCACAGACTGCAAGTGTGTGTAAATGAAGATGGAGGGGGATAAATAGGAGAATCTTGGAGTGGTAAAGGTTCTTTGAGGCTACAAGCCAAGCCAACTACCAACGAGAGTCTTTGGAGAATCTTTGGCTGAGAATTTTAGATCAGAGGAGAACTGAGAAGAATGAGTTTGCCAACCAGCGGTTGATAACTGTTGGGTCGCCGTAGCTCTCAGACTTGTGTGGCCAAGAAGGAACTGCCATTTTTAAAGAGGAACTTTGGACTTGGACAGAGTCAGAGGACAAGATAATCACATGTTTTGGCTGAAGACAAAGAGTGACAGCCGTGGCCAGGCGATCTCTCTATCCATCTACTTCTCAAAGTATATATATGTAGGACAACCAGCCTCAGCATATTTTAGATTGATTATATTGACTATTGATTAATTTAAGTATGAATTACAACTGATATAACTACAATATAACTAACTATCGCTATAATCCGGTATTAGCCTGTACTATACTTTGTTAGCCCAGTCTATGTCAGTATATATGAGTCTATGTGAGAATATATATAAGCCTACAGTCTATGTTAAAAAAGTATCATAACTTTTGTATTTAATATTTAATCTAAATCTGACTCGAAGTTTGCTTTGGTGTTGAGTTGACCTATGTACTACAGTCAATCACATCTAAGCATAACCTGAGTTATTTTGTTGTACCCTTAATATTTTAGTCATTTTTGTTTATAAGCACATGACAAAGATCTCATTGTAAATTCTCAGAAAATTCAGTTAAAATTACTTCAAATAGGAGGTTGCAATGCAAGATATGTAGCAGTTGCAAAACTTGCAAATAGCTCCTTAAATGTAGTTTTTCCATATGTGCGTTTCAACTGGATGAATCTGTTTATTTTTGACATAGCAGTCAGGCTCACTTTAAAGCACAGCTGTGTTAAACTGGACCTGGATGCTCTTGTTTAGCTGGGCCAGTTCTAAAACACAGCTCAGGAAATCAGATTTTAAGTGACTTAAGAGCAACAGCTGCTCCAAGTTTTACCTCTTACCTGATCTATAAGTGTCTGCAAAGTCTGCTGACGAAGGATTGGGAAGACAGTGACAAAGATTTGCCACTGATTTCATCAGAAAAAAACAAGAGCGGACAACTGAATCTGTTTATTAATGAACTGAACACACAGATAACAGAGGGCAAATACAGACAATAATTAGGATCTGAAAAGAGTGTGTGAGAACAACACTGTCTGCATAATACTTAATTGTTGGTAGGCCATGTTTTGGAAGCTCTCATAGCCCAATTCATAATTGTTGTTACACATGTCGAGCACAAAAAACAGAACATTAATATTTGTTTTGGGTCTTGTGTTTGTTGCAGACACAGATGTAAGACATGGGCAATACTGTTCGATCAGATCACTAGAAAACACATCTGAAACACTTTTTTCAGCCATTTGTGGCACAGGCAGGCCACTAAAAATGAATATTCAATGTTTCAGTTGACTGTTACTTAGATTTGGTTCAAATGTATCATACAATACATATTAAAAGTAATTCTCATGCCTTTTTCTTGTTTTTTGTTGGGTTGATCTGGCAGTGTAAACAGATAAGAACAAAATTCACATTAACCAATATGTGCTGAGAGTTGAGCAGTTGACTATAAATTAGTAACAGCTGTTTTAATCACTGTCTCACAGTGCTCACCACAATACAGTTTTTCTTAGAGCCAGTTGTCTCAGACACACACACACATACACACACACAGACACACAGACCACCAGAGAGTGGTTGATGAAACATCATTGCGAGCTCAGGCAGCCACGAACCTGTTGAAGTAACTCTTAATGTAGAAAAATCACTTGACAACCAGCTTCTTCATTCTATATACATGAACATCGTATGTCATTTACCTCCTAAGACTGGAAACTCCAGCATTCAATCTGAATCACTGTATGCAAAAAATGCACAAAAAATAAACATATCAAACAAATAGTGTAAAGCACTCATGTCTGAGAGCAGGGCAGAGTAGAAATCAGATGCAGAGATCACTGCCAAATGTGGGTACAGAAAATGTGCTTAGAATACTCAAACACATTCAAGAAAAGGAAACACACTGACTATTTCACACACAGCTATTCTGTTACAGATTCATATGAACTATGAATGTATCACTATCAATCAACAACAGCATGAATCATTTGTGAGGACACAACGCTGATCGAAGGTAACACACTCCACACAGGATCCTGTCAACAGACAGAGGTTAGAGTTCAGTACAGTAAAATTCCCATTTCATCAGTGCAAATACACAAAAACTGATTTCATCATGATCATCATCAATAAAAGACAACAGGGAACCTTCAAACTTTTCTTTTTCTCCTTGTGTTTTGTAAGAGCAGATGGACAGTTTAGTCTGTTTATTAAATGAAATGTGAATGACCACATGAACCCTACATAAACATACATGAACCATACATGAACCACAGATTCACTAGCAAGGACCACATCATCAACAGAGTATGTCCTTAGGATTTATCAGAAAACAACAATGGGGGACATTCATTGATTCTTGATCTTTTGGTGTGGGGAGGCTTCATGGTGAATCTGTTATGGCACCTGGGCAAGGGTGACCCCCAAAAACCTTCAGATAAGCTTTAAGTGGTGAGATCTCTGAGATCTCTGAGATCTCTGAGATCTTTGAGATTGGAACAGATGTAGTGATAATAAACTTTGAAGGATCATCACGCCATAATTGCGGAAGTGGTGGTGGACTAGTTTGGCCTTGGTGTCTGGCTCTCTCTCTATTTGTGTTTCCACAGATCCACCGAAGCTCCATCTATCTCCACCAACCGCCCCCTGCATCACCCCCTTCCCCTTTTACCCCTGCCGTTAAACCGACCTGCTCTTCGCTCCCAGGAACCGGTCGACCACCCATTACCCCCATTAAGCTGCCTGACTCTCCCTGCCTTCCCTCCCACCAAAAACTGCCTTCATTAGCTCCTGCACACCATTTCCATCTGTGCATATTCTGTATTGTTACCTGTTTTCTTGTCTGTATACAACATCTATTGCACGTCTGCCCGTCCTGGGTGAGGGATCCCTCCTCTGTTGCTCACCATGAGGTTTCTCTTTTTTTCCCTGTTAAAAGGGTTTTGTTTTGAGTTTTTCCTCAGCCGATGTGAGGGTCTAAGGGCAGAGGATGTTGTTATGATGCTATGTAAAGCCCTTTGAGACAAACTGCTTGTAAAAATGGGCTATACAAATAAAATTGCCTTGCCTTGCCTTGCCTTGCCTTGCCTTGCCTTGCCTTGCCTTGCCTTTTAGTTACAGAGGAGACAGAAATTTGACACTGACTGACCTCTAGTGGTTTAAAAACAGAAACATTATTATTAACTCAGTCATTCATCACTTTGAATGTCATATAATTTCCAGGCATAATTCTGTATTCGTTCATAATAATCTATATTAGTCACATTATTCTAATGTCAGCGGTTATTTTCATCCTTTTATGATGACAGTTGCAAGTCCTTTTTATTGTCTTGTCTTATTTTTCTTTGTATTTATCTATTTTACATATGTGTTGAATATTCATTTATATTCTTCAGCATATTAATACAATGCAGGTAGAAATAATCATTTATTAAGTTGTTTCCTGATGTTGACAGTGATAGAAGATTAGATAAAGTAACTATTTGAATTCATTATGGTTATTGCAGTTCCTTTGTTCTAAAGCCCTTTGGATGATGCAGCAACCACAAAGACAATATATTGTTCATGACTGTACATTTGTACACATTTTAGAATATTGTAGAATTCACGTAAAATCAAAATTACAAATTATAAAGCAATCAACAGAAGAATCATTTCCAGTCACTGTGAGTCTCCAGCACAATAATAAACAGAGTCTTCAGTCTTCAGACTGTTCATCTGCAGATACAGCTGCTGTTTGCTGTCGTCTCTGGACATGATTTTTGGCTAGTTTCTCATTTATTGTTGAGTACATGCATTCTAAGAATTGAACAAGTGTGTTATTATAATGACCATAAATACATTTCTTTAAATAATCAAACACCCTGGTAGAGTCATTCATCACTTTTGCCTGTGGATTAGCCCCAGGGGTCTTTGGGTATTTTTACAGGTTTTTTGGTGGTTTGTATCAATGTTGGTCCAACTACCACCATGTACGTACACAGTAATACACATATTTGTATGAGAAAAGCTATTTGCATTTCAGACAACTCACACAATAGCAAACAAACTTTCACTTTACTCCTTACCAGGATAGTGTGGAACAGGAATAAAAGAGTA
>CM076649.1:22639003-22775995 GCA_038496675.1 Rachycentron canadum
CTCCTGCACACCATTTCCATGCTGTGCATATTCTGTATTGTTACCTGTTTTCCTGTCTGTATACATCTATTGCACGTCTGCCCGTCCTGGGTGAGGGATCCCTCCTCTGTTGCTCACCATGAGGTTTCTCTTTTTTTCCCTGTTAAAAGGGTTTTTGCTTTGAGTTTTTCCTCAGTCGATGTGAGGGTCTAAGGGCAGAGGATGTTGTTATGCCTTGCCTTGCCTGAGGAGTGCTGTATCCAAATTGGTTGGTGTGGATGCATGTAGAGTGTAGTGAGAAGAAGGGACAAGACTTCTGGTCAGCTCTTTGTGGAGTCATCATCAGAGTAACAATGTTATCTAAGTATGGTTTGAGGCAGGACTAAGAATACTGGTTATGATAATATGGTTTTGTGAGTGGAGAATCAAGTTGATCGTCAGTGATGGAAGTGATGGATAACAGGAAGGCCCATCCCTATAGACTGATGTGTAGGGAAAAGTTGAGGTGGTCTAGTGGTGCAGCATGGAGCAAGGGGGAATTAGAGATTTAAAAATGGGATTGGTTGAACTTTTCCAAGAGTGAGGGCTGTAATGGATTCGTATCTAATGTGATTCCTAGGAACTCAAGAGATGTGGTGGGGTTCCATGCTTTTCTGTTGACAGAGGAACCCTGAGGTCAGGTGACTAGATTGGAGTGAGTGGCAAGGTGGGAAGGGAAATAAGCAGTTTGTGGACATTGAAGAAATGCCAGAAGTTGGGGTGAATGGGGGAAACTTACTGGTGATGGTGTTTTTTGAGAGCCAAGACCCTTGCCAGTGAGTTTGATAAGGGAAATGGCATGGTTGATGGTGCTATAGTGAAGTAAAAGGTAAGAGGTTCTTGGAAAAACTGCTGCTGTGTGGTGCTGAGAGATCAATGATGCTGTGGTTTTTTTTTGATCTGATCATGGGGGGGGCTGATCATAAAGCCTTCTTTAACTTCCATAGAAAGCAGGCAGGTAACTGCCATTAAGGCAGACTGAAGATTCTTGCATTTGAAAGAATGGTATCTTGGAAAGACTGGGTTGGAATGCTTTGAAGCTGGTTATGAGTGAGTTAACAAAAGCTAAGTCAGGGTGGTCATGAATACCTGCTGGTAGAGCATGGATGTTAATGGGTGCAGCTGCAGCCTTGGAGTCGAAGTAAATATGGCATTATGGAAATCGTTAGGCTAGGCTAGGTTGAGGATGGCGTACATGTAGTTGCCAAATTCCTGGCTGTGGGTGGGATGGTGAAGACAAGGGATATCTCTATAGCGAGATAAGTTCTCTGGAGCAGATGGTCTTGGTAGGAGGAGGTAGCCTTTATGATAGCGAAAGAGAGTAGAGGGTTATATCGGTATTTATGGATTGCTGGAATCGGTGTGGTTAAGATGTGGTCCAGGTCATGAAACTTTGCTATGGGCTTCAATGAATATGAACATACATGAACCACACATGAACCACAGATGGATCATACATGAACATACATGATCATGCACCATATTAAAACACATGAATCACACATGAATCATACATGAACATAAATCATCCATACATGAACCACACATGAAAATACATCAACCGTACATGAACCACACATGAAAATTCATGAAGCATCTATGAACCATACATGAACCCTACATAAAACCACATATGAACATACATGAACCATTCACAAACCATACATAAAAGTGCAAAAGTTTGTAGCCACCATTAGATTAGTTGTTCAATGCTATCATGACCATATGTAATCATTTCTCAGTCTCTTTATCAGAATACAACCAGAAAATAAAGGAAATGTGTAGCAGGATTAAAAAATTAAAAAAAACTTGAGCAATAGCAGGAACCTTGCTCCTAAACCTAAATGGAACCCAAATTAATGGCATTGGTAACACCTGTATTTGTCGACTATTTCATGTTAAAATTATGCTGTATGTAAGGCTCAAACATGTCCTGCACAAACCTGGTGTAATAGATCTTTTTCAGTCCATTACCCCAGGTTTGAGCTGGACATACTTGAGCATTACATACACATGTTGTATGAGGTTAACTCATTGGAAGCTGCTAATATGTATAAGACCAACTTTCAATCACATCATTCCATTGAAAATGCCAAAGATCACAGAATTCCACAGACATAAAATCATAATTTTCCATCATTTAGGCCACTGTCAAAGGGAAATCAACAGACAAACTGGATACTCAAGATGTGGTTTTCAAGCTGTTATAAAGACATTTGAAGAATCAGCAGAGGTCAAGGACAAAAAAATGACTTTTAAAATCTAATGATAAGAGTTTCTTCTTTGAGAGAAGAAGAAATCCAACAAAGACCTGGCTCAGCATCTGGCAGCTTCATCAGGATAAAGCCAAGTTGACCTTCTACAATCTGAGCTTTGTGGAAGGGCAGCAGCCAAGAAACCACTTTTTCAGAAGGGGAACAGGGTGAAAAGGCTAATATATGCTAAAGCTCACAAAGATTGGAATGAAGACTAGTGGAAGAGAGTATTATGGAGTGAAGAATCCAAGTTTGAAATTTTTGGGTCCAATTTTCAAAAATATGTGAGAAGAGGGGTTTAAGAGAGATGAAGAATGATGCTTGTGGCCTTCAGTGAAACATGATGGAGGCTCTGTTCTGGTTTGCTGCTGCATTTCTGCCATGTTGGTGATATTGTTTGAATTGATGGGATCATGATGCTGAAAAATAAATACAGGTTTTAATTCATCATGCCATTCCCTCTGGAAAGAACCTGACTGGGAATGGTTTTATTTTTCAGCGATCCCAAGTTCACTGTTAATGCAGTAAAATTATATTTCAATTATATTACAATTATAGTCATAGACTGACCTCCATAGAGTCCAGACCTGAATATTATAGAGGCAGTGTGTGATCACCTGGACAGAGAAAGAAATGAAAGACAGCCTGAATCTAAAGAAGAACTGGGAAGTGCTGAAAGAACCTGGTATAATAGATCAGAAGATGACATCAGAAAACTTTCTTGACAGTCTCCACAAAAGAGTTCAAGATGTGCTTAGTGCCAAGGGAGGTCACACTAAATGCTTTTGCCTGTAGAAGCCATTTTGTTATGAAAATTGTGTTTTTTGTGTACATATTTCCTGTATTTTCTGTTTGTATTTTTAAAAGGCTAGAAAAATGAATATGGATGGTCATTAAAACTTTGCTAAAACAACAAAGCTGGTGGTGGCCTAGACTTTTGCACAGGTACATCAAACATACATGAACATACATTAGCCATACATGAACACACATAAACATACATGAACCATACATCAACCATACATGAACATACATAACCCATAGATAAACCACACATGAACATATAGGCACATACATCAACCGCACACATGAACTTAAACCGTTTAGCCATAACATCATGACAATTGACAGGTGAAGTGAGCAACATTGATTATCTGGTTACAATGGCCACCTGTCATTGGATGGGATATATCAGGTATATAAAAATGCACAAGTGTGAGGATGGACGACTGGGCCAGAGCATCTCCAACACTGCAGCTACCTACCAAAAATGGCCCAAGAAAAAAAAACTGGTGAAGTGGTGACATAGTAATGACCAAGACTCATTGATGCATATGGGGAGTGAAGGCTGGCCCGTGTGGTCTGATCAGAATAGAACAGAACCGAAGAGCTACTGTAGCTCAAACTCCTTAAAAAGTTAATGCTGGTTCTGAAAGATGTCAGAAAACACAGTACATCACAGTTTGTTGGGTATAGGGCTGCGTAGCTGCAGACCAGTTAGAGTGCACATGCTGAACCTACTTTTTTGCGCCAAAACAAACCTTCCCCCAGCCCAGATCCCTGTGTTCCCACCTCTTCCCTACTCATATTCAGCTTTTTTGATTTCCTATCTGTGTGTCACTGTTTATTGCTAACCTTAAGCCAGATTTTAATTATTCATTTTTAATTACTTCTAATATATGCTTATAATTATAATATGTTCTTTAATATTTATGCACCACTTTTCAAAACTAAAAAAACAAAGACATGAAATACTCACTGTGGTCATTGTAGAATGTCAGCCAACTTCTCGTGGTAATATTCATAGTTTTCTTTGCAGTCTTCCCACAGGTTCAGGGGTTGTTCATCGTTCTCCACAAATGTGTCCCAGGTGTAGGAAAAGTCCAGAGGCTTCATGATCCTCAGCTTACAGCCAGCAGTGTGCAGGACCCTCAACCCTGCCTGGATCTCTCTTTCCTCCCACTCAAACAGCCGAGCAGCAAAAATGGTCAGTTTGACATTTTTCCTGTCCTTCAGCACCTCAGCGATCTTTTCTGCACAGGCAGAGCACGGACTAGAAGACACATACCTGAGAGGAAGAATGTAAAATTAGGAGACAAATCAGTGAATCAGTGCATTGTATGGACTAAAAACTAAGATACATTTTTTGTTTAATATTGTATTTATTATTATGTATTTATTGCCATAGATTTTACATGTCAGGGTCAGTTCAAGTTCAAGAGGAAGACTACTCTGGGTCACAGGTAAACCACTGAGTAATGTCAGCATGTTTACAACCAACAAACTGGATGTGAGGACAGTACTATCTACTGACAGTTGCATGATGTGAAATGTAGGACCCACTGTTTTAGGAGCTGGGTTAACTAAGGGCTGTTAGCAGTGCTCATACAGACTAAAAATCAGGATGTCTTATCCTGCTACTTGGATTTTTTTTATGCCAACTTTGGTAACACAAAGCTTAATAACTGTTGTTATATTTGTCACCTATTAGATGCTGGTGTGTAAAACGCAGATGTTATTGATATATTACACAAGTTACATCAATTTGAATATAATGTTTTGTATTAGAGAAATTTTAATACCTAATATTTGATGAACACAATACTGGATGTACATGGTATTCTTATCTGATTCTGTTATGAGTCAACAGCTTCATTTATCACTTGCATCCTGGACCTTGTTCCTTCAGATTATTTCACATTTCTTTAGTTTGTCCCAGTACCTCCAGTGACCAGCAGATGGAGAGAGCATCATGGTTTAAAGCCCATTAAAAACCACATGTGGCTCATCAGAAGAGACAGAACAAACTTTTAGTTGCTTCGGCATACAATCAAGTAATGGTGTTCTGGCCTGTTTTGTAACACAAAAAATGTAGCTCTGCACTGACAGAGTTACATGTACCACACAAGTGGCTCCACAATGTACAAACACAAAGTGATGTTCTGTGGTTCATGTGTTATTAATCAAATTTGTTGTTAAGGACATGTAAACGATGTTTGACCAGAGCAAAATGGAAATCAACTGGATTTGTGAAGAGGTTAGTGTAGACCTTGTCTTCATAAAGAAAAGGGCCTGGAGAGAACTTCTGGTATGATTTGATGCTTCATAAATAAAATCAACTTGACTTGTGCCTTAAAGAGCAGAGCTTCCTGCAGAGGTCCATGTCTGTCTCACAAAAACAATCATGAGGCTGTAGTCCTGACTCAAAATAAGTTATCTTTTACTTAACTCATACTGTCTGCCAAATACCAAATGAATAATTTAAGAATGGTATGTACCAGGTTACTGTGTATTTCAGTGCAGGGTCATAGTGTGGCAGGCACTGTGTGAAGAAGACTTCCTCAGCATGAGTGCTGGTATGCTCATCCTCCAGGTAGCCCCTCAGCAGCCCATCAGCTGTGTTCCCTTTATCCACCAGGTAACACATGAAGGTCTTGTTGCGGCCTGAGGAGTATTCCACGTTCTTGAACTGGAACTTAAAGACGAAAGGATCAATTCGGTCCCTGTGAAAAACAGAGATTGAAGAAGCATTGACCTGTTAGTTTTCACAGTCAAAATGTGATGTTGTGAAGATGACTAATATTAGTAAAAGTAATAATCCTGCAAATTATAAATGTGTTTAAGACTAAAGCTCCAGGCAGGTACTGATGTTGATCAATTCACTTATTTTATTTGGTTTTCCACATCTCAACAATGACTTCATCCAACCTCAGCAAGCACAAATTGTCTTAACCAACCTGACCTGACTCAGTTCAATCTGATTTTATTTGTATTTGTATTTGTAACACCAATCATAATACACATTATCTCAAAACTCTGTGAGGCATTGATGACATGACCACAAGGGGCCTGTGTACTCACATCCTGCCATTTTACAAGATCCAAGATCATTGTTCAGTGGCATCCTGAATCTTGATCATTGTTCAGTGACAATCCTGTTCACCATTAAATGTGTAGTGTAATTACTGTTGTTTTCCTAATAGCACAGCCTTTAATTGCTCATAAACACACAAACAACAATAAATAAACCTTGAAATTTATAATGTATCTGTTATGTTGTGAGTTGATTTGAGAGAGTTGTCTGCAGGCTGAAAACCAAGGGAAAATTAACTGAAGAACAGCAGCACTCACATAATTATGAAATACATTAATGGTCAACAATATAAGCTGTAAACTTGCAGTTACTAGTCTGACAACACCAGCCATGTAGACCTTTATATAGACACAGGATGAGATACAACCTTAGCACCTGTTGTGTGAGTCAAGCTAACTCTAAGGAAGGTGAGGTGAGTGTCAAGTTGTAACTTGGGCTGTCAGGGTGGGGGCAGCATGGCTGCAGAAGGCAGAGCTAATTTTACACCGTCTGCATTGCTGAGACTGGAATTTATTTGCATTATTATTAGACTGGTTTAGGGGTGACCCAGTACAGGACAGTCTTCATCCCTCTCTGTTGAGTCAGTAAATAGTGTTTAAACTTATATCAGTAAATTAATGTAGAATGCATGTGTGATAGGGTAGAGGGGTTTAGGTTCTTAGATCAGGGTGGCAGCAAGAAGCAGGGACAGTCACAGCTGTCCCTGTGACTTCGATGATAGTGAGATTGAGGAACCTGAGCTAAACTTCAAGAGTCACAGTAAAGGGTCTGAATTCTTTTGTCAATGTAAGATTTAATAAAATATAAAAAAATTTTTCACTTTGTCATTATGGATATTAAGTTAAAACTGATGAAGTTGATGTAGTTATTATTTATTTAACATAAAAACAACATAACAACTTATGGATAAACTGAAGGGTCTGAAAACCTCTGCACACTTGACAACATCCTTAGAGTCAGATGAGGAAAAACTTGTAAGCTGACTTCCTGACTGACGTGGTCTCACAAGACTGCTAGAGGTCAAACATAACTAACTGTTACCGCTCTGGCTATGACCTTGAAAAAAAAGAGATCAGGTTTTTCATTCTCTCCTTTTCCCAGAACCTGGAGGAACATGTTGGCTGAAAAGTTATGTTTCACATCAACTGGGGGCAGGAGATTCAGGACTGGTCGATGCCTCTTGGTTTCTTGGTTTTGCTCATTTTTATAGGAGGTTCATCATCTAATAACCTCTCCTCTCCCACAGTTCCGTTCATTTGGTGACAGGAGGAGGTGGAGGCATTCACCCGGCTCAAGAAACTCCGGTCCTCACACATCCTGATCGGCAGTTCATGGTCGAAGTGGATGCCTCAGATTAATGGGAGGGTGATGATCTCTCTCCCTCTTATTAGAAAGTCTATCCCTGTGTTTTCTTCTCCAGACGTCTCTCATCAGCAAAGCAGAACTATGACATGGGGTTATTACTCAGATTGCTCTCACCCATGTGCAATTAAATTATTATTATTAAATTATTATTAAAATTTATCACTTTGTGCTCAAGCTCCTCATCAATGAAAACTAACTGGACACAAATAAAATGTAGGCATTCAAAACTTAAATGATTTATTTTGTTCAAATATTTTATTTTAATATAATATAACATGAATTAACTGATCTCATAATTAATAAGGAATCAAGTGTGTTATTCTGAATTACAATTACATGTCCAAGGACACATGGGCTGAAGGAGCTGGGAATCAAAGCACCAATCTTCTGATTAGTGAAATAACATAGCAGAGGGGGCTGTGAGTGAGGAGAACTGTGAAGTCATGCAGGGGGAGTACAGGGAGGAGCCAACGTCTAAACTGCATCTGAGAATTCAGGTCTGGATATCTGTAGTTTCTGAAGTTACATGACACAACATGATGGCAGGGCATTCCCACCCCTTCTCTCTGACTGGCTGGATAATGGAGGACAATTTCTCCAGTAGTGCTGAACTCAACATGAAGTGAAGGTGGCAGGTCAGTTCATGACCATATACCAACATGTCTAAACTAAATAAGTTATCTTTAAAGAGCAGTTTTTGACAGCCAAAGATTATTGGTTTCTCTTGTATTGTTCTCATTTGCCTCCCTCTGGTGTTTTAGTTGCAGACCTCATTTCCACCAGACAGCCACCAACACTGGCTGTCTTCTGTGTGTCCCAGCCTGATTACTTCCCAACTACTTAACTAATTTTGGTCCTCTGTTCCTGAATACTGCTCTTTGTACTCACACTCTCGCTCTGGTCGTCTCCAGTGCGCTTTTGGTTTCACTCCTGTATCTCCCTGATCTTTTCCTGTCTGCTTGCCCCCCGTACTCTGAGGCAGTTGTTTTCAACAAACTATTCTGATCTATTCAGAAACTTGGAAATTCAAACCCAACCAGCTTTCAGGTTTCCCCAGTCAACTTTTCAGCCCTTATTCTAACCTGAAAATAAACTCCAACTTAATTTGCTGTTTCTCATGTCTGTCAAGTTTCACAATTAACAGATCTGGATCCACAATACAGACATTTTTCTGTTCGATGACATGCTTACTAGCAGTCATTTCAAGCTGTTGCAGTTGCGGTCTACTGTTAGCTGGTTCCAGTTTAGCATCTGAAAATTTGATGAAAAATCTAACTCTCAGGTCACTCATCACACTCCACCACCAAACTCTCAGCATGCAGTTCAGTGAGAGAAAGTGAGGCAGAGAGGGAGACTTTGACTTTTAATGCAACTTTTATTTACACCACACTAAACAAAGTCAGTTTTCATCATAGATCTGAAAGACCAATTTTTAAAAATATATTTTAAAAATGATCTTGCTTCAACCCTAGGTTTGGTACATAAACATTGATTAAACTGAAGGTAAAGCCCTCTATTTTAGCTCTCACTGTTAGTCCTCTATGTCTGTGTGGGATATAATGTTTGCATTTAAGGAAGAACAGAATAAAATAGCTACCCCTGCCCTAAGATGGCTGAGGACTTGCTGCTCTCCCCACCATATGCCCCAGTCTATTTCATTTGTCCAATCAATGTGTGTTTCTTGTAGAAAAACTATATCTAATCTTTTCTAGTACTTCGAGTACTTCTCTCTTAAGGCTCTCTCTCTCTTGGCTCTCTTTGCATCTCTGCCCCAGCTCATATTTACTGAGGCCACCTTTAGACCCTGCATATAAGGAGCAGAGGGACAGACCAGTAAGAAGAGAGAAACATAGAAAAAACCAGCAGAGATGAAACATCCAGTGTTGTATGATGATGGTACTAATATGATATGATAAAAAAAAATATATAAGTATAAGAAAATAAGTATTGAATGCATAAACATATTTCTGATAGGGCTATTGACATGAAATTTTTACCAGATGTTGATAAAAAACCAAGTAATCCACAGATACAAAGAAATCAACACATATATCCATAAATTAAGTTATGTGTAATTAAGTGGAAGGACACAGGGAAAAAGTATTGGGCACGCTTACTGAAATGTAGTTAATACGTAGAAAAACCTTTGCTGGTAATGACAGCTTCAAGACACCTCCTGTATGGAGTATCTAGTCACATGCATTACTCAGGTGTCTCAGGTTCAAATCTTGAAGGGTCCGGGGGTCTCTTCTATGAACTCTGAGCTTCAGTTCTTTCCATAGATTTTCAATTGGATTCAAGTCAGGTGACTGACTGGGCCATTCTGTCAACTTTATTTTCTTTCTCTGAAACCAGTTGAGAGTTTACTTGGCTGTATGTTTGGGATCATCGTCTTGCGGAAATGTCCACCCTCGTTTCATCTTCTGCATCCTGGTAGATGGCAGCAGATTCTTATCAAGAATGTCTCTGTACATTTCTCCATTCATCCTTCCTTCAATTATATGAAGTCTGCCAGTATCATATGCTGAAAAACAGCCCCACACCATGATGTTGCCAAATCCTAACTTCACTGTTGGTATGGTGTTTTTTCCTCCAAAAATGGTGTGTGCTATGACTTCCAAAGAGTTCAATTTTGGTCTCATCTGACCAGACTATAGCCTCCCAGCATTTCATAGGCTTGTTTTAAATGAGCTTTAACACACTTTTTCTTCAGCAATGGAGTCTTGTGCAGTGAGCGTGCATAGAGGCCTTGGCAGTTGAACGCATTACTTACTGTTTTCTTTGAAACAATGTACCTGCCAATTCCAGGTCTTTCTGAAGCTCTCCGCAAGTGGTCCTTGGCTCTTGGACAACTCTTATGATTATTCTTTTGACTCCTCTGTCAGAAATCTTGCGAGGAGCACCTGGTCGTGGCCGGTTTGTGGTGAAATTCTTTCCAGTTCCAGATAATGGCCCCAACGGTGCTCACTGGAACATTAAGAAGTTTAGAACTATGTCTGTAACCAATGCCATCAGTATGTTTTGCAACAATAAGATTGCAAAGGTCTTGAGCGAGCTCTTTGGGTTTACCCAGCATGAGATGCTTCTTGTGTGACACTTTGGTAATTAGAAACCTTTCTGTAGGCCATCAATTAGGACTAAACCAGTTTTATTAACAACTATTAATTGCACTGATAGGGGGCAGGATTGATTTTTAAATACTGACAGATTTCAGGTTTCTTGGCTGTCCGTGCCTTTTTGCACCTCCTTTTCTTCATGTGTTCAATACTTATTCCCTGTGTTATTCCATTATTATTATTGCACATAACTCAATTTATGGACATATACGTTTTGATTTCTTTGTATGTGTGGATTACTTTGGTTGTTACCAACATCTGAGGAAAATTTCATGTCAATAGCCCCATCAGAAATATATTTACTAAGAAAAATATTGACATGTTCAATACTTATTTTCCCCACTGTGTGTGTGTGTGTGTGTGTGTGTGTGTGTGTGTATATATATATATATATGTAAAGCTGAAGTGAAGCTGGACCCTGCAACAATGACCTTGCAACATACCAGTAAATCCACCAAGGACTGGCTGAAAACTAAGAAACGGAGAGTTCTGGAATGGCCGAGTCAAAGCCCAGATCTTAATCCCATGGAGATGCTGTGGGGTGACTTGAAATGGGCTGTACATGCAAGAAACCTCTCGAACATCTTACATCTGAAAGAATTCTGCATTGAGGAGTGGGGCAAACTCGCCTCAGACCGATTTTGGAAACTGGTAGATGGCTACAAGAAGCGTATCACTGAAGTTATTTCAGCCAAAGGTAAAGTAGCACTTTAGTAAGATGGGCCACTCCCCATCTTATTCTGACCTCCCCATGTCCTCCTCATGCTGTCATGCCCTAAGCTCAGGTTCAGCCTCCCCCTCAACTGCTGGATCCACTTTAGACACAGAACCACCAACACTGGTGACCCCAGATACTGAGCCAACATCAGGAGAATGAGGCCCTGGTGCTCCCCTCCCCATTGTCAGCCACAGAGGCTCTTGCAACATTCTGTTTGTGAGGAGAAGCAATTCAATTGTGACCTACAGATCTACATTTAAAACAACAAAGGACAGTAAAATAATCACAATTTATTACACAAGTTATTGAATATTTATAGTCAGAAAGGAAGTTGAGAGAGATAGAAAGAAAGAAAAACAGAGAGAGGGAGAGAGATTTACTCAGTAAAGTTCAGCTGACAAAAACTAAATCAGAGGGCTCACATCAGAGAAACATACAGATCAACAATATAAATGATGATTATTGATGATTATTCATTCAAACTCAGTACTACTGCTGCGTTTATCACCAAGAGAGGAAGCTGCTTTGCTTAGTATAGCTTGTACTTTAAGGTGCCTCTAACAGCAGTAGTACAGTATTATTATTATTATGTTAAGTTGTTGTTGTTATGTGAAGTTAGATTTTAGATTTGGTTACATTATCAGATTTATCAAAGGAGGTAAGTATCTCACACGTTGTCAGGTATCTCATGTTCACCTTCTCACATGGAGCAGTTGTTATTACCTAGGTTGTGAAAGGCTTGAGCACTAGCTGTCAGGCAGTCCAGTTCTCAGTGTGGGATCAGATCTGGACTGCTCACTGCAGTGATCAGAGAATTTCCTTCAGACACATCGAAGGCATCACCAGAAAAAAAACTGTGCCACTGGAGCTAATATAGAACGATAATGATGTAAATCAGCCTCAGCCCTGCCAGTTAACTGCCCGTGAATGTGCTCGGTGACTTACCCTGTGATGATTTCAAATGGAGGTAGTTCCATCGGCTCCACCTGAAAATTTCCATTCTGACCATTAGCTATGGCACCACCAGTGGCTGCTGCCTCCCCAAGTGGGACTTCTCCATTGTTTTCTGTCTTCTCTCCTTCCTTCTTGACTTCCTTTACATCCTTGGTCACTTCAGCTGCTTCTTTGTCTTTTCTCTCTTTTCTTCTCATGAGCAAATGACTTTTGTCAGCCATGGTGAAGGAGTAAGAAAAGGGGGTAAGGACAGAAGACCTAAAACAAAAACTGACTCAACAGAAGACAAGCAGAAAGAGAGAGTAAGGGGGAGGAGTGGAATGAGTGAGAGGACAGAAGAGCGAAGTGGAAGAAAGTGGTGCATGAGGCAAACCACAGAGAGAGAAGAAGAGAGAGAGACACTAGTTGAAAAACTTCACTTACACATAATGAACCAATAAACTACAATGTTCTGGGGACCATGAACCACCGTGTTGTCATCTAACAAATGTCAAAGGTGAATTTCAGCTTTGGGTAAAAACAAATAAATATGTGTTAGGTAGAGTTAAGCAGTTACTGTTACTCATACTCAGCAGAACTGCTGTCCATCACAGCTTCAGTCTAAAAATACCTAAAAATGCCTTTAAAGGCTCACACAGGTCATGGTAGACACATACAGGCAGCTGCAGCTCACACAGCCAGCCAGAGGTCTATTTAAAGACTGGAGTGTGTGTGTGTGTGTGCGCGCGCGTGTGTGTGTGTGTGTGTCATCATTCTTTATGTGTATTTATGCATCTATGTGTCTCTACAATTTTGATTTGTTGATCCTGTGGAGATGATCATATGACTATGTGACCCATGGTCTGTATATCTTTGTCGTGTTACAGTTTTTCTCAGTGGCTTTGATGCCGTTCACTAATCAGAAACATCCTTCTCACAGTTTAATGCAGTTCTCATAACAGTTCATCCTCCCCCTACACAGATCAGCATTTCTCATTGCATTTGTTCAAACGTCCATTGAGTCTACACATATTTTAAAAAGAATAAAATAACACATCAGTCTGTTAGCTATCTGATGAAGCAGCCTCCATTTTTGTCTCCCTCATCTCCTTCCTCTCTGTGGTGCAATGAAAAGGTGACCTCTTTCTGCCGTGACTGGTACATCTTTTTGCTGGGCAGGATCAGATTCATTCACGTGTTTGTCATCATCTGTATTTTAGTTGTTGTTAAAGTCATTTCATTGTCTATTTTCACTTGAATTATATCCCCTTAAATTTAATAATAATTTGGCTGAAATGAAACATTATCAAATGTTTTATTTGGTGAAAATTATGATGAGGCTAAGATTGTGAATAACTGGCCATTCATTGAGTTTTCGTTCAGTTTATGTAATCAATGGTCAATATACATGTAAAGTAAAACAGGGCCAACATATAATTCCTGAGTTATTTGTTTTTGGTCAGGTTATTGAAGATTGAAAATAATTTCTAATTATTTTCTCTCTAAGATTGTGGCTTTTGGACAGATGATTTAGTGTTGTGAGAAATGCATGAACCGTTGTGAGAACTACATAAAGAGCTGTGAGAATGAAGTTTCTAAAGAGTGAAATGCATCAAAGCCACTGGAATAAACTGTAAATGTTTTTCTTTCAATCAATCAGTTCCATGTTTAGCATTTTTCTTTTTTCAGTTATATTTGTTATAATATTATGTGAATTTACAAATACATTTTTTTTTTTTACAATTGCTTTCATACATCTTCTAAATGTTTCATTTTACACAAATTGTGCAGATAAAATGCAAAGTGCCATATATCTGCAACAAAATGAAACACTATGAAAACATCTTAGTTTTTCTCAGTGACTTTGATGTAGGTCACTCTTCAGAATCCTCATAACTCCTAATCCAGTTATCACAGCAACAGACTAACACCACTAACTTCCCTGTTCTCTCTAACTCTACAAGTAACTGAGAAACACAGGTTGGTTCTTTTATAATATGTCATTCTTGTGATTGTTATCTGGATTATGCTTGGCAACTGAATGACTGTTCTTGCTTAGCCAAGATAGATAGTGTTGAAAATGCCCAGACATTACAAATTAAATGAACTAAAAAATGACCATGAATAATACATTCTGCTCTCAAGATGACACATCAGGTGTCACCTGGACACCAGACGGGATGATAGAGTGACAGCTGTCTCTCTCACTTTAATCTGGCCCTGCACTGAATTAGGGTTTTCCATCACTTTAAACTTTCTTCAAATATGTATATAAAAGCAAAAGCAGTTAAACACATACATGTACCTAGCCAACAGTATTAGAGTGAATTTCTCTTTCCCCAGTTGCCATTGTTTAATCATATGAATTTACAAATACATTTTTTTTATAGCTGCTTTCACACATCTTCTAAACTTGATCTCATTTTACACATCCAAAAATGCAGACACAAACTTCAAAGTGTCATATATTTGGTACAAAATGAAACACTGTGTTGAAAATATCAAACACATCAAATCAAGTATTTGCTTCAAACACTTTTTTCACTGTTGGAATTGTGTCTGTACCATGTACAGAGTTTACCATAGTAAGGTTCCCTCACAAAACTCACATCCACTTCCATTCCCTTGACACAAAGGCTCACTTGGCTTTTGGCAGATTAATAACCCTGTTCAAGAGCGCCCCCATTCTACCACACCCAGACCACCCTCTGTAGTGTGTGGTTGACGTAGATGGCTCAGATGTGGGAGTTGGGGCTGTCCTCTCCCAGTCTTCTCCTCAGGACCAGAAGTTGCATGCCTGTGCCTTTTTCTCTGGCCATCTGTCTCCAGTAGAATGGAATTATGACGTGGGCAGGAGAAGAGGAGAGACAGATCAGCGCAGCCACATGGGATTGCCCTATATATTTCTGCATGGCTTCCAAGGTTGTACAGGCAACTATAAGGTCTGTGTGGGGGTACGGCTAGGGCAAGGTGCTTACTGAAAACCTCCGCCAAGTCATGACAGAATGCTGGAACTAGGGACAGGTCAGGTGGGTCAGGAGGAGGAGAGACTCACTAGGATGGTGAGACTATTGCTGACTTAAGGCAATGGGAATGGCAAAAAGAACTTAAACTGATAACTGAACCAGCAGACCAATCAAATTGAGGATTATGAAGTTTAACCCAGGGATAAGCTAAAACAATAGTGGAGTGAAGTGATGGAAGAACTAAAAAACAATGGGGTGACAGGGACCGAGCAGTGGGTCATTGTAGCCAAGAGTTTGACATCCAAAGCATTAATGGTCTAGGGTTCAAGAAGTCGCTCTAAAGGAATATTAGCCTGTGAAATGAAGTTGGGATCTATGAAATTATCTTCAGAATTGGAGTCCACTAAAGCAGAATGGAATCGTGTGACAACAGGAGGGTGGCATTTAATTGCATCTGGGAATGAGAGACTAGGGTGGAGGCCGAAGCATGTCTCACCAGGACTCCTCCACTTCCTGATGAACCTAGTCTTTTGGCTGCAGGAGGCCAAGAAATGACAAGGCTGGCCAGGTCACAGGTCAGTATCTAACTTGACGCTGGTGTTCCACCGTAGAGATGTAGGAGAGACAGCTGCATGGGTGGGAACACCTCAGTGCACACATGACTCTGAGATGTTACTATGAATGACTGAGTAGTCGGTTACTGAGGGGACTGAGTACAGTTAACAGAAGAGAGAACAGGGGCTTGTGGATAGACAAGCTTTTCCCTAAGGCGTCTATTATCAAGTCTGGTGGACAGGGAAATAAGTGAATCTAAGTTGCTAGCTCATCTCTGGCAGCTAACTCATCCTTAACCTTCTCCAATAAACCTAAAACAAAAAAACCTTGTGAGGCTCTGTTGTCCTATCTGCTCTCAGCATCCAAAATCCTAAAATCTATGGCATATTCTGCCACAGAGCACTGGCGGAGTGACAAAAGGTGGCTAGCTGCATCTCTGCTTTTCACTGGGTGAAAACCTTCTTTATTTCAGAGTCAAAGGCTGGGTATAAATCACATAATGCTGAATTATTCTACCACAGGGCACATGCCCACTGAGCTGCCTTCCCAGAGAGCAAACTAGTGATGAAAGCAATGCGGGACTTGTTGAAACACCAGAGAGCACTGGAGAAGAAACTGCCCGCAAAATCCCAAATGCCCAGAGTAGCATTCAGGTGTAGGGAAAAAAAAGGGTCTCTGCAAACAGAGGGGGAAACAGGTTGGGAGGTGTGGGCTAGGTGCATAGCATCAGAGTCTGCGTTGTTTTGTCTATGTTTGGCCAAATTGTTCTGTTATGGCTGGACTTTGGCTGGACCAAAAAGCAGACTCTGACTTAAGGCAAAATGGGCTCAAACAGTTTAATGTTGAAAACATATGTAGTGAGACAGCAGAAGCAGGAGCAGGCAGGTGGCAAATGATCCAGCTGGGTGTTTTACTGCAGAATCAGAGGAGAATGACTTTCTGGCAAGAGGAGCACAGAGACAAGGCAGAGTCACTGGGGAGCAATCGCTGGAAGAAATTATTTAGATCAAAAATCAATGTACATGGTATGCGGAACAATATGGTGATGAGTGAATGGAGAGCCGGTGGATAGGTACTAGGAGGTAGATGAGTAGATCAGTTGCAGGTGTGCCAAGTAGCCAGGTGAGCAGGTGAAGCCACGACCTCAAATCTGAAGAGGAGGGGAGAAGAGGCAGGGAGGACAGGAGAGAGAATGAAAAACACAACAACAGAAAAAAACCTGGAGTGCATGGGACCAGGCCAACAACCCCGGGAAGGAGCTCGAGGAGTTGATGAAGGAGGTAGAAGCAGCATCAAGTATATATTTTTCTGGGCAAAAAAAGGGACTTGGTTAGTTGTGACACTAAGTCCAGCTCAAACAAGAACAAAGGAAGATAAGAAAGAATAGATAGCACAATCCTACCAGTATGAACATGCATAAATTCCCATATGAACTATAAGTCTGTCTGTGTACAGGCTATAGCTGGCCTTACATCTATCTGATAACTGTTTTAGGCCACTCTTTCCATACTTTACCAGTACAGTGTGAGCACTAAACAGCAGTGCCTGTCCTTGACACATTGTAATAACTATTTTTTCTATTATTCTATTTCTCCTCTGGTGTGTAAATGCATGCAAAGTTTACATCCCAGCTGTACTAGGTCATAATCATAACAAAGTGCAATTGTAGCACACTAGAATAGAGTGCACCATTCTTTTGGCCAACTCTTACAATGAACTCTGTGTATATCATAGCAGCTGAGAATACCCCTCTGATTGTACTGTTTAACCACAACATTATAAAATCATTTTAGATTTGTGAATATTGTCCAATATTGGTTAAAGTTCTTTATAATACTGTTTTTCTGTATTTCTTTTCTAATTTTTTCATTTGTTTCTTTATTTGTTGCCATTTTGGAGGTTTCTTTTACACATTGACCTGTTCATTCTGCAAACCCATGTCCACACAAATATTATCAGATGGCTGACAATGTTCATAGTCAGAGACAGTGTTAAATTTTGCTGAAATTTACTTCCTTAGTGCCTTCTTTATTATTATTATTTGGAGAGAAAACTGTCATGAAATTGATCATTTTACTTATCAACATCCGATTAATGGGAACACACAACATACTACAATCATGACAAGCAAAAGATCAAGATTTTCTCCCAGGACAGTTTACTAAACTATTCCCATATTGCATGACCCTTGGTGTTCCAGTTAGTATGCCTCACATGTTCATTTCTCAGTCTCTTTAGGTTGTAGGGTGCTTTAGTGAAATTTCTCTTCTGTCCTGTGTGCAGTGGAATAACTGCAGCAGTGCTCACCACTTGCCAAGAAAGGTGACACAATGGTCCACACTATGCAAATTTCTAATAGCAAAACATACCAAAGAAAGTGGTAACACAAAATGACCCCTTCTTCAGAGGTTCTTTTGGGGGACAATCTTGAGTTACCTTTACTGCCCCCCTTTTCAACCATACTGACTTCGCAAATGGATCAGCTTTGTCCTGTGCCTGACTCAAAGAAGACAAAGTTGTTAGTGGTTCACCATTTTCAGCTACCAATAATGGGCTAACCATAGGTTGAATCTGTGTATACATTGAGATGCTTTCCATCTCCTGGCTGGCTTGCCAATTCAGTGTCAGGTGGGCAGAGGCTCAGTTCTGGGCCAGAGACTAAGTCTGAACCTTCCTCTTACACTGGTCTTTCACTCAAAAAACAAACAAAAAAAAAAACTTCACTGGAGACAGCCAGAGGAAGGTGCAGTACAGTTTATTCTTGCAACAAGATATAAACCTGAGCTGACTCCGGAGTCAAACTGAATACACTATGATAGAGCCAACCTTTTTCCCACAACCACTCTTTGCCCTTGGACTAGAGGTGTCCAAATCCCCCAGAGGCTGCCAAATACTTGCATACAGAAATTTCTTGTTCTCACAGCTCCTAGAAACCAGTACCTTCCTTCTGTCACTCTTACCACTAGGTGTTATTTAAAAAAAACAAAAAACAAACTTATATATATATATATATATATGTCAAGTTTCAATCAGATTACATAATTCCACTACCATGGCCAATAGTTCCAGAAATAAGAATTAGTCCTGTCCTGATTTGAAACCTACATAATGGGACATCAAATCATTAATACCAGCCTGAAACTAACCCTAACCCTGAACTATTTTGAAGGCTCCCTCAAATGCTGCTGAGAAATGTGCTCTTTTCCTGGGCTACAATGAATGCAACGAGTGGATCCTTCATGGACCAACCTATCCCAAAATTCAACAGCTAACAACTGTTACCTGTAAGCAAGGGCATTAAAACCTCAAATTTCTTTGACAAAAAAAGTTTTAGGTTGTCAAGGTTGCTATGTATCAGGAGTTTTGTGACACAGTGGTAACAGTGGGAGCAGGTGGTGATGCAAAGCTAAAATCCTCCAAGGGCCAGATTGTCTCATTTTGGTTTACCCTTAACGTAAGGGCCACACCTTCGTAGACTTCAGAATGGCCCTAGAATTAGGACATAGCTGTGTGCCAATGCTAACAAGATTGGAAAGGTGGAGTTCTTTAGGACAAATGATCTGTGCCTTCCCTACACCAGCAATCTCAGATTTTCAGAAACATTCAGTTAGCACCAACACCACCATGCTGCAGACACTGATATTTACCTGCAGCAGCTGACACACAAATGACAAATATTTGCTGTGTTTGCTGAGTCCAGACAGAACAAAGACAAAAACAAGCCAGAACACTTATTCACTTAATCATTTCAGACCCTGTCAGATGTTAAATTAACATAAATTCCATATGTATTTATTTTCCTACAGTTCTGATGTCTCCCTGTCATTGGTAACTTTTGAGTTTATCCTTATATAATTAGTAGTAATTTTCAGTGATTTAGTCATTTTCATCTGTTTATCTTATTTGTCAGAAATAGCTATCACATCACGGTGAAGTCATAGTTCACCACTTTCTCAGAATTCCCTTGTCTAATGTGAAAGATTCAATTTCATTTTTAGGGAAAAGTGAATATTTATCTTTTAGAAGTTTAAAGAAGTGAAACCCACAAAAAAAAAAAAAAAAAAGAAAAAAAGAAAAATTACAGTTCTTATTTGATCTGTTTTGTTGAAAAATGTTTTAAGCTGAGAGATCATAAATTTCTAATTCAAATGTATTTTATTTATATTGCACCAAATCATAAGTTACCTCAAGGGAGTTTATATATAGAACCGGTCTAATCCAAACTCTTTATAAAGTTATTTAAAGAGACCCAACAAATCCACCATGAGCAGCACTTGGTGACAGTGGCAGGAAAAACTTAAAAACTTAAGAGGCAGAAACCTGGAGCAGAATCAAGCTCAGGGTGGAGGACATTTGCCTTGACCGGTTGGGTTGAGAGAGGGAGAGATAGAGAGGGAGAGATAGAGAGGGAGGGAGGGAGGCAGGGAGGGATAAAGAACGGGAGAAAAGAGAACACAATGGAATACTTGATTAATGGATTGATTGGCTGTATTTGGTGCATCACTGTGTCTGCTGTCCATATACAGTGAGTCTCATCTGCTCAGTACAGACACTTTGTGTCACTTAGCTGTTTCCAAATGTACATAATAGGAGACACAACACGCATCCAGGTGTCCTCATGTGCTTAGTGCCAAGGGAGGTCACACTAAACACTGACTTTTGACTGTAGAAACCATTTTGTTCTGAATAGAGTTTTTTATTTATTTTGTGTACATATTTCCTGTATTTTCTGTTTGTATCTTAAGAAAGAGACTGAAAAAATAAATATGGATCATCATCATTAAAACTTTGCTAAAACAACAAACTAGTGGTAATGTTTTTTGAATCCCAATGCAGATTTAGACACAAAACAACCATCTTGACTTAGAGTCAAAGGTCTGTAAATTTGGAGATGGAATGAGGGATCAAAGGATCATGGAGTTAGGAGGAAGATGGCTGGTGTAGAGTAGGTAAATGGTTTGGTAAGTAGCAGAAGGCGAGTAGTGGTGAAAGGCAGCTCCGCAGGAGTCTCAGTAGCAGAATCAGGCAGCAGCACTGTAACAGGCAGGAACTGAGGTACAAAGAAACACGGATTCGCACAGGAGACTATAAGTGGCCTGGAGTGTTAACATGTGGTAAGTGGAACAATCCAGTCAAGAGTGAATGGGGAGTTGGGGTTCTTATAGTGGGGTAATTGCATGAAGAGAATGTGGTGAGCCAAGTAACCAGTTCTGCACCATTCAGAGGAAACACTAGAAAGACAGACAGGGAAAAGTGACATAGGAAACACTGGGAAATCCCAGAGTCACAGCAGGGCTGTGACAGTTTACACCCAGAACTATACAGTACAGTGATAAAGAATGATGAGTTGACCTTTGACTGAAGCTCATTTGTCCACTCATAGCTTCGCAACCAAGTGAGGTGGGTCCTCTTCAGTAGTCTTCTTCAGGTGCGCAAAGTCCAGGTCCACATCTGTGAGCACGCAGCTGAGACTGTGAGGGGGAACTGGGCCTGGAAGCTTTAGCTCTATTCATCTATCATTACAGCACTAAGTTATCACTAAGCACAGAGTGAGCACTCAAAAAAGCCCAACTCGAACAGTGAAATCCAAGGCAAGGTCTTTATTACAGTCAGGGTCAACACACAGGTAGTCAAGCAGAACAAGCAAACCAATCCAGAGGGCTAAGGCTGAGGCAAGCTAAAAAACAAAAATGGTCAGAAACACTACTAGGGACACAGAACATATGCTAAAACACTTGACATTAGGTACAAAGACACAGGAGACAGGGAGAACACAGACTAAGTACACTAGGAGGGGAAGACAATGACACATAGGTGCAACTCGTTAGGGGTGTGTTAGCGGTGTCTACAATCACAGGAGTGGGAAACACATGATGACAGGAAGTTGAACTCTGCAACAAGGACACATGCCAAAATAAAACAGGAAGTGAAAACCAACAATAACAAGAACCAGAAACATTCAGTTCATTAAATTAAATACTTATTTTTTCTACCACCATCCCATAGAACCTAAATTACTAACATTGTGTGTTAGCTTGATGTGTCACTCCTGTCTCTGTCTAGTTTTCCCTCCTTTGTGATTGGCTGTCTAACCCTGATCTGCTTCACTTGTGCCTCCCTTTCAGTTTTTGTCAGCCTGCTGAACTGGTCATACATCATATTTCTTTCTGATGTTTGAATTACCTTGGTCTGGATCACCTAGGTGTGGATTACCTATATTACCGCTTTCTTTCACACCTACCCCTTTGTGTTTTCTGTTTGGTTCCAGCTACTTTTGAACCTTGACTAGACACACTGTATGATGATAAATATTCTAATATTAATATGAATATTGATTTTGCACAAGGCCAGGACCAGTTTCACTAGGTAACAAGGTAACTACTGGTATAAACATTTTCTTTAAAAAATATCTTATGTGTTTAGTATGAGAAATTCACTTTTAAATTCAACCCTGAAGGTAAACAAACACACCTTTAAAGATTCTGTATATGACCATTACTGCCACTAGATATTGCCAGGTCCCAGCCTCTGTTCATGTTCTTAGTCAGCAAGGTGTTGCAAAGTTTAAGTCTCCACTAAACACACAGGAAGCACAACTGAATAAAGTTTTCTTGTACACAAGGGCTAACAAAAACAATAGCGATAACAACATTTGCCAAATGCATTTATAATATTGGTAACAGCAAGTCAGCTAATTATCATACTCAGCGAGTTATCATGCTACTGTAGCTGTCACTAATGAAAAAAGACTAGAGATTTAACATTTTGTAGCATTAAGTTACACATGGAGGAGAGGAAAACCAGTTCTGAGTCCAGCTGGAGCCCTCGAGCAACTCGCAGCCTTCTCCATCTCAGTAAAAACAGACCAGCATGGTAAGACTAGGAAAGATATTTAGCCAAATGCCTTCAGCCTTGTGATTGTAATATTATTGTTCTTCCCTTTACTGTACCTTTTACATATTAAACAACCCCCATTTCCTCTTGCTATCTGTCCATCCAAGCTGTGTGATTTGCACAGGTCTGAGGGTATTGACCAGAGAGATGCCTGCCATCAGCCCAATGCTATAGAGCTCAATAAGCCTTCTTTTGTGGTACTTTAAGTGTTCAACAATAATGTATCTTTGCAGGAATCAGGACAAATAATTACACAGGGTGTGCTTAAATGCACCAGTCCACAGAAGGTGCAAACATAAGGCTTTTCTCTCCTAATTTTCACATTTTTTCTGTCTTTCAAAGCACAAACACTGTAAACACATCTGTCAACTACACAGCACAGTGCTGTAACACCCGAAACACTGCAGCTTTACTGCTCTTGGGTATAAAAAAGTGATCTGCATCTATGTGTTGTGTGAGGAGGCAGACAACCTCTACATTAAAGATTCGGCTTAAAACCTTCCTCTTTGACAAAGCTTATAGTTTGGGCTGGGTCAAGTGAACCATCCCTTAGTTATGCTGCTATAGACCTAGACTGCTGGGGGATGCAATGAGTACCTCTCTGTCTCTGTCTCTGTCTCTCTCTCTCACTCTCTCTCTCTCTTGCTCTTTCCTCACTCTGCAGGTACTGAATCACAGCTGCCCCCATGTTCCTGCTTAACATCTGCTGCTACAATAATTATTATTTACTTATTTACTTATTTACTATTATTAGTAGTATCAGTCATTGCCATTATCATTAATACCCTTTACATCTGTATGTTTTGCTTTTATTCCATTGTGTTCTCTTTTCTCCTGCTGACGTTCACTCTTTCTCTCTCTCTCTCTCTCTCTCTCTCACCCACCCTGAGTCTGGTTCTGCTCCAGGTTTCTGCCTCCTGAAGGAGGTTTTTCCTGCCACTGTCACCAAGTGCTGCTCATAGTGGATTTGTAGGGTCCATTTAAAGAGATTGGTCTGGACCTGCTCTATATGTAAAGTGCCTTGAGGTAACTTTGTAATGATTTGGCGCGATATAAAATTTTTTTTATTTGATCTGACGAATGAAATTAGTTTTATGCACCAAAGAAAGAGAATTTCTGCAGACTGATGTTAAGGCAGTGTGGTAGCCAGGAATTGTTTATTGTAATAGTTTATGGTACTGAACAAATGAGGCACACATCCTGTTTTGCCTTTAAACCCAGCAGCGGTAACCCTGATTGCCTTAGTCACGAACTTCTATGAAGACAGCTGTACTTCTAAAAAACATTATACCCAAACACTATTTGTGCAAATGTCCTCTTTTGTCATGGTCTGCTGTGACAGCCATGTCATTGTCTATATATATTCTCTTGTCCCAACAGCTGCTCAGTAAACCAATCCCCTACAAGTAGACGGGACAGCTGCTGTTCCACAGATAGGGACGGGTAGGAGCGGGAGCTCAGTCAAACTGTCAGTAAGAGAGATAATTGAGAGAAGTTCAGAAGGGTTACAAATGAGTGGAATGAGGACTAGGACTTCCATATCTTAAACAACCTTTGATAAACCATCTATAATAATAAACGTGGGACTAACAGTCTTGTGAAGCCACAATGGCAGACAGCAGCAGCCCCCCATTGTCATCCTACATCATGGATGAGGAAACTCTGAAGAGAAAACAAAAGGAGAAGCTAAAGAAGCTGATGGCGACAGGAGGCAACCCAAGGCCTGCCCGCTCCCTCCTCTTCTTAACACTGAGGAATCCCTTTCGCAAGGCCTGCATCAGCATCGTGGAGTGGAAGTATCCTGTAGTCGTGAAAGGTCACCCGACTTCTAAGAAAATGTTTTTTGCAAATGTTTACTTTCAGTTATCATAAAGAGTTGTGTGTGTGTGTGAGAGAGAGAGACTGACGGTGTTTGTCATCTCCCATGTGTAATATGGGAACACCTATATGTGGTTGGCACATATGCTTCCTATAAATCACTCGCAGACCTTTTGAAATCATTATCCTTCTGGCCATTTTTGCCAACTGTGTGGCCCTGGCTGTGTACCTGCCCATGCCTGAGGAGGACAGCAACAACACCAACAGCAACTTGGTGCGTAAGCATGTTTGTGCTCTGTGCAGAAATAGACAAAATAATATATGGTGGATACTGACCGTGTGTTTTTCTAACAGACTCTGACATCACTCCAAAGCATGTGTAGCATCTTCTTGGACTATTTTCCTGTATAACTTGAATTTTGATATCAACAGTCATCTATTGATATTAATTAAGCACTCCATCTCTTTAATCTTCTCTCTAATCTACTGTATCCATCAAATATATCAGTAAATTAATCTATCAATTGATTAACCAATAAGACTATTGCTAGATTTGATCCATTTTAATTTAATTAAAAGTTTTGTGAAACCAACATGGATGAATAGGGTAATTCAACATTATTTTGTCAGCATGGATTCAAATAATACTTATATTAATACTTAAGTAATAATAACACTTATTAGAATTATCTTGCCTTTTTATTAAATCGTCCTTACACAGAAATATTTCATAATATCCAGCATCCAGGATTTAATTTTCTTGCTGAAAAACACAAGAAAGGACAAATTAAAAAACAACCTGTTCAGATGTCAGATGTCAGATGTTTGAAATCCATTATGTTTTTAAAACAAAAGGAAAGAAAAATAATTAATAGTAAAGGGTCCAATTCGCTCGACAAGCTACGACACAATGGACAATCACTTCTCTGGTGTGTCTGTTTGTGTGTGACACACATTCTAGTTTGCCCCAACACAGTTCCATAATGAAATTAAATCCACAAATGGTTCAAACTTTAAATTTTTAAAAGGGCTGTGTGCAGCACATTGATTCTTCCTCTCTGTCTCTTCATTGGTTCATATTTTAGCTTTGGGTCCAATTATCCACTTGCATGGCTTCACGTAGCAATGCTGGATAACATCCAGCTATACCTGTTGTTCCCACCCGACGACACCAGTGTCTCTAAGCATGTGTCTCACCTGGCCAATCAGTCTCTTCATCACAATATCGATATCTAAATCCTCATCCCTGAATCTAATCAAGGTCGTAACAAACCTGGGTGTCTGTTTGATTTGACCAATTATCATGACCATGTTGCATTTGTGTCTCTGTCATGTAACTTTGCTGTATTCAACGTCAGAAATCTGGCCTCTGAAAAGTCTGACTCAGTATGCCGCCCAGCTCCTGGTCCATGTCTTGTTTATTTCTTGCTTCAACTACTGAAGTGTTCTTCTGGCAGGCCTTCCTTCGTGCTCAGGGCAACTTTCACAAGTGTCCTCTGGACAGCCCAAGACGGCATCTCAGACCAAAACGTCACATGTAACTCTGCTCATTGACCTACACTGGCTGATAATGATCATTCAAATTCAGTTCAAATCACTAATGCTGCCTTCAGAGTAATTTCTACCTGAACTCAGTCATTAAGCTGTATGCTCCTTCTCGACCACTATGTTCTTCCAAGGAATGTTGTCTAGCATCACCATCCCCGCAAGCAAGGGAATCTCAGTCTAGACTGTTCTGGTCTGTAATCAGCATCTATTACGCTCAGTTATATAATACATGTAGTACTTAAGAGTTACACTCAGGTCTTTTATTGCACTGAAGCTTTACTAATGTTCATCACTTTGAGTCAGTTTGGATAAAAGCATCTGACAGTCACCACATCTGGACTGCTGAACATTTCCCAGACTTAAACTGACTGTACACAGACACATTTTGTCTGATGTTAAAATGGTTTAATGTAATTTTCCCTTCATATCAGAAAATTGAAAATTGAGACACTTCTCAATCACAGCCATTTGTCCCCAACCAAGAGTAAAATCTGACATGAAAAAAATTCAGTTTTTCATTGTATAGATAATTTTATTTGTTGAGTTTACAACCAAGGACACAAGGACAATGTCAGGCTCACATATCAGCTGCAGTCGAGTTTCAGTGCATGTAGTTAAAATAGATATTCACCACGTGCCTCTGTTGGAATGAGAGTGGCCAGCAGACACCACACTGGTATCTTAGTGAGTAAGTGACGTGAACAGACAGAAGGAGATTACTGTGATGTGAAACATAAAACTCACAACAAAAAGTTGCCAGAAACATGAGTAGGGAGATGTTTGGACACCTGAGCCAACAGGGGAAATTAATAAATAAAATAAATAAAATTATAAGCATAATGAAAATGCACAAAGTAACACAACTGTGTGTAGGTTCATTATGAGCAGATTCAAACCACAGCCTTTGTTGTTATTGTTTTACAGGAAAGCCTAGAGTACATCTTCCTCATCATCTTCTCCATTGAGTGCTTCCTGAAGATTGTCGCCTATGGATTTCTCTTTCATGCAGATGCATATCTAAGGAACTGTTGGAACATATTGGACTTTGTTTGTGTATCTGTTGGGTAAGTGTATGTCTTTAATTTGATGAAGAGAGTGTTAGGACTCACTACAGGAAAATTTGACCCATTCACAACTCATTCCTGTTTTCAATGTTTAAAAATATCCTCCAGTAAAGTATCTGAAAGGATAAGGACAGAGACACTGTGACAGACACACCCAAGTTGTCTGTACATCTTATGCTATACTGTGTGTTGAACACAGTGAGTGCAGGTAAATTCACTGCATCAAACTAAAAAGACATAGCGATGAAGGTATGTCATCTGCTGCTCTTCATCACTATGAACCAGTCTTTTTAGACCACACTTACCTGAAGTCTAATCACCAGCCATGTCTCGACAACAGGTTGCAGCTTTGAAAGATTCATTGGACTGTTGTGAAATGTTCTGATTTGTGTCCTGATCTTAATCTAGCGGCAGGGATTTTACAGTAAATCCTATTTTGATAAAATATCCAATTTAGATATTGTTACTTAGTGTGATTTCAGTATCAACCAGACCACACTTGCCTGAAGTCTATGATCAGACCGACACATCCCTTTATTATACATCTGTTAGTGACGTTTCCAGTAGGAGTAACTAAGACGTGGGTGTAGTTCACCACAAGAGAACCACCCTTAGGAAAATGGGAACTGAATCTATCTGTCTGAAACTATCTGATCATTTTTGTGTTTGTATCTCTCAGGCTGTTCACTGTGGTTGTGGATGCCATTAACCACATCAGCGGAGTGGAGGCTCCAGTTGGAGAGAAAGGTGGTGGCTTTGACATGAAGGCTCTGCGGGCATTCAGAGTTCTCAGACCACTCAGACTCGTCTCTGGAGTACCCAGTAAGTAACTGGTTTGGACTCAGTCCTTGTATAGGTCAACTGTAGAATATTATCATACCATAATCAATAAACTCAGATTTTTTATTATGGCTTGTTAATTATTAATAGTAATAAAGGGTATAGCAAAATAGAGTCATGTGGTTGTTTTCTTCTGATTTAGGAAAAGACCCAGGGATATACTGGGCCAGAAGGTCATTTGATGTGATTAATTTTTGTTCCCCTCAGGCCTGCAGGTGGTGATGAACTCCATTCTGAAATCAATGCTGCCTCTGTTTCACATCACCTTACTGGTCCTTTTCATGGTCACCATTTACTCCATCATGGGACTGGAGCTCTTCAAGTGCAAAATGCACAAGACCTGCTACTACACTGGCACAGGTACAATATGCAGATAGCTCTACACACAAAGTCTTCATGTGTTTACAGATGTTTTTGACACTGGCTCGTCTTCCCACATGTTTATAGATTTTTACAGAGGCCAACCAATATATCTCTTCGTCTGACTTTCAGATATTATTGCAACAGTAGAGAATGACAAGCCAGCTCCATGTGCCCAAGCAGGAAATGGTCGCCGTTGTACCATCAATGGCACTGAGTGTCGGGCTGGTTGGCCAGGCCCAAACCATGGTATCACCCACTTTGATAACCTGGGCTTCTCCATGTTGACTGTGTACCAGTGCATCACCACACAGGGGTGGACCGATGTTCTCTACTGGGTAAGGTATTGGTTTGGATGCAGATTTCTTTCTGTGGCTCAGCATCTTGTCCACATCACATCCCCATGATTTTATTGAAGTTTGTTTGTTTTACCACATACTTCAAGCTCATAACATCATAATGTTTTGTTTTATTTTAGTTTTAGTTTAGTTATATGATAGTAGTTTTCCATTTTATTTGTTATATGCATATTTTGCTTCTAAACAGACATCTTCTTAAGACAGTGTGGCCATGTACACATTGTCTGTCATCCACCTCTTGTGACAGTGTCACTGTCATCACCGTTATGATGTAATCTATTGATCCTGGTCCCTCAAACAGGAGCTAATCTGGACCTTACCAGTAGGTCCACACAACCTGATGGAGTCTGGGGTTGGGGTGGGAGTGCCTTTTGCTGTGGTTAACAACACAAACTAAGGGGGCATGGGTGTTTGTCTAGGTCTTTTTTCAATGTGTAAAGCAGCATGAAACTTAACTGTGGCTCTATAATGACATAAAGCTCCCGTGTTTGAAGAGGCTAAAGAAAACACGATACATTCAGGAAATGATTGTTTCTGGCTAGTCATTCCGAGCAACATCGACTGCAGCTCATTGTATTACCCAAGAGACTTGATTCAGGGGAGAATTGGTGAAACGCTCTGTTGAGTCATGTCAAAATTTTGCTACCTTACTACCTAAGGCATAAACTTGTAACTGTGCTTTTAGTGCTTGTGCATCTAACTAATGTCTCTAGTATATAACCCATTTGAGTTTACTTATATATAAATAAAATATAATTGTTTGGTAATTTAAATAAAAAAGTGAATTCAATTACAAAATATATTCTAGATTCATTCAATGTGGAGTGAAATATTTATAAATAAATATTTATTTTTTGTTTTAATTTGGATGATTATGATTTATAGTTCATAGCATGAAAATCAACAATCTAGTATCTTAAAAGATGAACGAGTATTGTATATGATAATAAGGTAAATACTGTACCTCAGTACATGTAAGACACTAACAAAGTGTTCCTGTGTACATCATTTTGTTTCTGCTATAAAGACAGGTGTGCTTTTTCTGACAGCTAAATGATGCTATAGGAATGGAATGGCCATGGATCTATTTCACCACACTCATCCTTGTTGGATCTTTCTTTGTGCTCAACCTGGTTCTGGGTGTGCTCAGTGGGTAGGATTACTCTAAACCTATTGACTACTCTTCTGTTCATTACTTTTGGTCTGTCCATTTCACCAAGACATCTTTAGATTCTGCTCATTATTTCTTACTTTATCTCTTTTAGTTGAGTTCATTTTTCCTGTTACCCACTAGTGAGTTCACAAAAGAGCGAGAGAAGGCCAAGTCCCGAGGAGAGTTTCAGAAGCTGAGGGAAACTCAGCAGCTAGATGAAGACCTCAGGGGCTACATGGATTGGATCACTCAGGCTGAGGTCATGGACAATGACCAGGAGAGACAGGGTAAGATACAAATTATAAGATGTCTACAAACAAGAATTAGATCATATATAGGCCAATGTAGTATTCTACCACATCCCAAAGGTGTTCTACTGGATCCAGGTCTGAACTGAACCCACTGCCATGATGATGAAACCAGTCTGAGACAACTTTATCTTTGTGACATTGGTGCCTTATCCTGATGGGTGTAGCCACTAGAAGATGGTGAACTGTGGCCAAAAAACGATAAACATGGTCAGCAACAACACCAAGATAGACTATGACATTCACACCATGTCTGGTTGGTATTAAGGCCCAAAGTGAATCAAGAAAACATCCCCCACACCAATACACCACCACCAGCCTGGACTGGTAAGACAAGCCAGGTTGGGTCCATGGATCCAGACTCTGACCAGACTATCTGCCAAAGGATCCATGTGATACAGTCAGTTGACTGAACACCACGGGGCCACAGAGCACAATGAATTCTTTTTTTTAAAACCCTTTTTGTTTTGTTATTTACCTATTTCACATGTCAACATAATTTAATCCATTAGGGACAATTGGTGTTAATATACAGGGCATTTTTAGTACTGGAGGGATGTAAAAAGTTTAGGTGAATAATAGTTTGTCAACCATGTGAGAATTTTCATCACAGACCTATTTTGGGACTTTTTTTTTTTTTTAACCTACTTCACTTCCTTAAAAATACACGACTCTGAAAACTGCATGTGTTGATAAAGGTCCAGTTAACTGATCTCTGCGTGTGTCTTTTCATCAGGCCTGCTGCCCATGGAAAATGGAGGATCAGAGTCTGGCAGTGTTGGCAAAATGGACACGATGCAGCTTATCATCTATTACTAGTCAGTACAATATTAATATGAATATTCTTTTCAGGAGTTTGACAATGCATGTCATGAAGGCTCACCTCTGTGTGCTTTTATTTAATATCAAATATTTTCATTGACATTAATAGTGTAGGAATTCAAAGGAGGTTGTGGGGGTTTTAGAGAGCAGTTCAGGAAATATTATTGTCATATGGTAGGGAAGAGTCAGTCATGATGGAATAGTTTATTCTTGAAGATGTGTGACATGAGAGAAGTTTCAAGTTCTCTGGCCAAAGAAAACGGCAGGATTTGTCTACTGGTGCTTTTTGAGAAACAATAAAAATCACATATATGACCTCCCTTTCGGACAAAACATTTTTCTTCATTCAACTGGTCTTTCTGCCCATTTCATGCAGTAAACTGGCTCGTAAGTGGAATCGCTGGTTAAGGCGTAAATGCAGAGTCTACGTTAAGTCCAAACTATTCTACTGGTGGGTTATCATGCTCGTCTTCTTCAATACGCTGGCCATCGCCACAGAGCACCACAAACAGTCTCAGAGACTGACAAACTGGCAAGGTCAGAACATCACACAAAATAACACTGAATAGTATGACTGTTGTATGACTGGCCAGTGTGACTGTGACACATACTAACTGCTTCTCTATTTTTTGAGTTTGAGATTCATTACAGAAAATATGAAAATCTCCTGGAAACAATTCTTCTCACTGTTATGCAGGTGGCATAGGCAGCATGTATGGTAAAGATTGAATAGCATAATTTCTGTATGAAGCATGTGAAGGAGAACAGGCTGTTCCCTCCCAGTCCACTCTGTGTCAGCTTTGAAGGGAGAGAGAGGCATCCTTTCTCAGGATAGACAGGATATCTCTCAATCGTAGTGAAGCTAGCAACTTATACTTCTGCAGTGCAATTGTATTATACATATATACTATATCCTCCCTAATAAGCCTACTGGCTCTATTGTATTTTAATTTTTTAATTTTTTTGTAATGTCTGCAGTGCAGTGTTGTCTTTACTTATCAAATAAAATAAGTCAGTCAATAAATTGATGCTAATAAAACAGGGCCTTGTTATATTCTATTACATACAATCAATACAATGTAAACACTATACAATGAATCACTAGATAAACTGTATTCAGAAGTAGCAAGTGATTTGAATTACTCACTGTAAAATGTATGGATTTATATGGTAAAGTCCATGTTGATCTAACTCAATAGCTCTATCTTTATCAACACATCATCTTCCTCCTCGTGCTATTGGACCAAACCACGTTGGACAGACAATGCCAACAAGCTGCTGCTGTCCATGTTCGCCCTGGAGATGTTGATGAAGATGTACGCTCTGGGCTTACCCTCTTACTTTATGTCGCTCTTCAACCGCTTTGACTGCTTTGTGGTGTCCACTGGCATTATAGAGCTCATACTTGTTCACATGGGCGTCATGTCGGTCATGGGGATCTCTGTACTGCGCTGCATACGCCTGCTACGCCTGCTCAAAGTCACTAGGTGAGAGACTGGTGATTACACTTCCTACAGTGTGTAGGAATCAGTTGCTGATGTAA
Organism: Rachycentron canadum; assembly: GCA_038496675.1. NCBI lineage: Eukaryota > Metazoa > Chordata > Actinopteri > Carangiformes > Rachycentridae > Rachycentron > Rachycentron canadum. The sequence continues at coordinate 22,671,513 of CM076649.1, forward strand.
ATCTGCTGAACTATGTATTTTGAAATATTAATTCATTTGAAACACTGACTATGAAATGACTATGTCATTTGAAACAATGTGATAACTGATAACATTGAACATTTTGCTGCAGGTACTGGACATCTCTCAGTAATCTGGTGGTTTCCCTCCTCAACTCAGTCCGCTCCATTGCCTGCTTGCTGCTGCTCCTCTTCCTTTTCATTGTCATCTTCTCCCTGCTGGGTATGCAGGTGTTTGGAGGGAAGTTCAACTTTCCCAACCAGGCAAAGCCCCGCAGTACCTTCGATAGTTTCCCTCAGGCCCTCATCACTGTGTTCCAGGTTAGCATCCCCTGCCCAGACAGGAAAGGGACTATGAGCTCCTGGGGGCTGAAATGGGCCCAGAATTCTCCTGGTTGAATCATCAGTGGTACACAAAGATAGGGAGGTGGTTGCTGAGGGACGGCTGTAAAGTTACTGTCTGTGTTAGATTTAAATGGTAGTTGTTGCTTTTCTACATGTACAGTGATTCTGATGCTAACAGGGCCATGATGACACTGATGGAAATGCAGTGATTTCTCAAAAATTAAATGTGTTAAATTGTCTTAAAGATTGAGAGGTTATCACCACAGAAATGTTTACATGAATAAAAAAGATGGTGACCGTGATAATATGTTGTCAGATCCTGACAGGTGAGGACTGGAATGCTGTCATGTATGATGGCATCATGGCTCATGGAGGACCCAGCATGCCTGGAATCCTGGTCAGCCTCTACTTCATCATCTTATTTGTCTGTGGAAATTGTATCCTTCTAGTGTGTGTATTGGTGTGGGTGTGTGAGTTTGTGTGAGTTATTGTGTACAGATCGCCATTGCAGTCTTTAACTCTCCTGTCACCAGTCATCCTTTTGAATGTCTTTCTGGCCATTGCCGTTGACAACCTGGCAGAGGCGGAGTCTCTCACTTTAGCTCAGAAGGAGAAAGCAGAGGAGAAAAAACGTAAGAAAGCTCTCAGGTATGTGTATGTGTACACTTTTTATATGAAACACAGCTGTGCCTCAGTTCTGTGGTGGACAATTACAATATGTAACATTTAGTTCTTTATTGTTTGTAAGATGTCTACAACCGCTTAAATCCTACCTATGTTTATCTAGGGCAAACATGCCTGACAAGGCATCAGAGGAGAAGGCAAATCTGGCAAAAAAGCTGGCTGAGCAGAGGGCCAAGGGCATAGAGGGCATCCCTACGACTGCCAAGGTGAGGCATCACCTGAGGTATCAGAGAGCAGTCATTCAGCACATCAGTACATCCTATAATAATAACTAATTTTTTTCTCAATTTTTAAATCTTTTTTCACTTTTACTGCTTTGTTTTCTGCAGCTTAAAGTTGACGAGTTTGAGTCTAATGTGAATGAGATCAAAGACCCTTTTCCTCCAGCTGACTTCCCTGGTAAACCCCACCCACGGTTCATTGTCAATCACTCCAAACCCAGACGAAGAAAGGCACCTTGTGATCTGCTCCTTTGTCTGTTGACTAGGTGATGATGAGGAGGAGGACCCTGAGATCCCAGACAGCCCCAGACCTCGTCCAATGGCAGACCTGCAGTTGAAGGAGGAAGCAGTGCCTATGCCAGAAGCCAGTTCCTTTTTTATCTTTGGACCTCAGAACAAGTATGAAGCTCTGTCCTCTGTCCATCTGTTGTCAGACCCTGTCCTCAGACTGTCTGTTCTCAGACCCTCTGTTGTCAGACCCCTAAAGTCCTATTAGGGCCTCAGAGACTTGTCAGGGCCACAGAGTTGTCTTATGGCCTCAATATCTTGTCAGTGTCCTTGTAGTCCTGTCGGGGCTTCAGAGTCGCATCAATGCCCCAGAGTAATCTAAGGGCGAAAGATTACTGTCAGAACATTATAGTCCTTGGCCATGGCTTGATCATGGCATAAGACCAGTCAGGGCTTCATAGATGGGTGTTTCAGAGTGCTTTCAGTGCCAGTCGTGTCAGGGCCCCACAGTGGTGTATGGCCTCCATAGTCCTGTCAGAACTTTAAATATGTTTCAGGGCCTCTGAGTCATCTCATTGCTTCAGAGTTGCATCAGGTGTAACATACAGGTGCATCTCAAAAAAATATTGTGGAAAAGTTGTTTTTTTAAATAATTTAATTCATAAATCTAAACTAATATATTTTCTAAATTCATTACATCTAGACTTATTTGTTTTCATTTTGATGATTATGGATTACAACTCATGAAAATCAAAAATCCATAATCTCGAAATATTAGAATATTTCACTTTGCATTTGGTTAAATTAACATTCATACAGTATAAATAATAGTAATCTCTCAGTCTAGATCAGTGCATGCAACCACAACCATGGGGAAGACTGCTGACTCAACAGCTATCCAGAAGACAATCATTGACAAGAAGGGTAAGCCACAGAAAGTCATCACTGAAAGCAACAGGGAAGGTGGCAGCCTTGAGAAGATTAGATTTAAACTTGGGAGAGCTTCACAGGGAGTGGAGTGAAACTCGAGTCGGTGCATCAACTGACAAGTTTAATGGGGATGCTGAATTCTAGTGCCAAAATGACTACTAACTGGTTCGGTGAACATTATATTACAGTGCTTGATTCTCCAGCCAACTGGCCTGACCTGAACCCCATAGAGAATCTATTACATATTGTCAATAGGAAGATAAGAGAGACATGACCCAACAATACAGACAAGGTCAAGGATACTATCAAAGCAACTTGGGCTTCAATTAGATTTTAGCAGAGCCACCAGCTGATCACCTCTACGCCATTCTGCATTGATGCAGTCATTCCTCATAAAGCAGCCACGACCAATATGAAAGAAATTCTTTCTGTTGAGAGTTACTAGTTCTCTGAAGAATTACAGCTGTGTGCGTGATGAATCTTTAAAGACTCTAACATGGTTCTCAAATGAACTCCAGGATGTCTTTTACACTGTCAGGATAACAAAAAAACACCAGTTCAACAACTGTTGGCTCAGTCAGTCACACGTTCAGGTGGTAATCATGCCTTTGCCAATACAATGACTTTTTGATGTTATCTTCAGCTGGCTCTCAGGTGACATCCTCACACCCAAACCCATACAGTAAGACCAAATCAATATATTAGTTCCTCTTTTTGCACAGAGGTTACAGAGGTTAACAACCCTGTAGCAAGGTAGATCTACAAAAGGTAGATCCACAAAAGGTAGATCTATTTATTATTGTTATGTTATTTACTTTCCCAACAATTCCAATTCCTTTATAAATGGACCACCTCTAACCAATCTGACACCTGGATAAATATAGAACAGACCTTATGCAAAGAAATCCATATCTCAGCCCTACCATTCATTAGCCAGTCCATCAGACACCATCCAGATTTCAAATCCCCCACCACAGCTACAACTCCTACAATCCTGATTTCTTCATGATAAAACAGAAAACTACCCAACTTTCCCTGATGGATTTGCAATAATTTCATTATAATTTCATAATAACACCATGATTGTATTCCTACCTGGCCCAGAAGTATGGCATTAAGGAAAAAATAGTTCTTCCAAGTCAAATCATCTGTCCAGACAAAACTCAACATGAAATCGCTCATGTTATAGATACCCCTCCCCTAACATTAAAAATACTGCACATCAGTACCAGAAAAAAGATGTTCTCTTAAATCTATAATGCAATTTCTACATTCAATTGAAAATATTTATCTCATCCAAAAAATGTGAGGAAGATCTCCAAATTCCAATGCTGACTTCTGGACCCAAATTTGCAATCACATCTTAACGATATCCAGTGCCAGCCCTGGTTGGTACCCTCAGCAAGATTTTAGCTGGTGCCCCCCTGGCATTGCAGTCAATTTCACTACCAATGTTCATACACTCACACAGAAACAACGTAGCACTGTCGATGCAATTTTCTTTTATTTTTAACATAAAGTAACCCACAAAATAAAAAACATATTAGAAACAAATGTAATAGAATAAATAAAATACAATAAAATAAATTATTAATAAAATAAAGAAAATGCAAATGCAATATGCATAATATGCAGCTGCATAATGTGCTCTACAGCACACATGGGCAAAATATGGTTCTATTTTATATACAAAATAAATCACACAGGAAAGAAGAAGAAAACAAGTGACATAAAATGTATTAAATGTATTAAAGGAACCAGGACACACATAACAAAGTATGATATACTATATACACAAACCTGTTTTTCACAACTATAAACCTTGATCCCAACAGAGGGAGCTGTCTACATTTAGTTTGGATTAAAAACCTCAACAAGCTCCCCTCACCTTGCTTCAGCCTCACTCCTCTAGCCTTTATTTCACCAAAGTCATCTATAACGTCATTATATGACAGCTGTTTTGAGACCACATGGTTTATGCATATGATGGAAAGTCCACTGAGACATTCTTGTGACATTAGATCCCAGGTAAGGTTTAATGAGTTTGAGCTCAGAGACGCTTCTTTCAGCAGCAACCGGAAGACAGGAAGAGTAGGGATTCTTAGAGCATCCCACATATTGGGATAAATTTCAGCTTCTTCTTATGCAGGAAGGTCAAGAGCTCTGTGTGTAATGTTCTTTTAATGGCAAATATGGAAAATGTTTTGCATTTAAACAGCATATTTCCTGCCATCAATGTCTAGCTGTCTGTCTTGGGTCAGTGCAGTTTTCAGGTTTTGACAATACTGTTGTAGCTCTTCCATTAATATGTTGGGGAAGTTGAGGAGTACTCCAAACATGTCATTTACCTTTCCATGCTTCTGAAATCTCTGATCAAGTGAAGAGATGGCTATATCCATTATTATATAAAAAATGTGGTTTCCATTTTTTGAAGTGCATCATCAATAGGTTCATAACCATAAGTTACTTTTTGTGGTTCTCAACCGTTTTTGTTTGAGTACAGTGTCCACATTCATTTCTACACACATCATCTTAGCAGTTGTCTGTGCATTGGAAAACCCAGTGTTTCTGTAGCAGGTGAGGGAATCTCTAGTTTTCTTCAGAAAGTCTACAGCCACATCTAGCTGCAGTTTACTCAGATGCTGGATCTTGTCATACCATATGACTGTACAAATGGAAAGAGATCACAGCATCTCTGATTTGCCCAGTCTAGTACCTTACTGCCTCAATGCTTTTTATCCTACTTTATCATCTGGTCTCTGACCTTGATTTCAGAGTGGTTTTAATGTGTGATATCCCATCTATGGGTGGAGGCTGAGAAGAGCTTGAATAACTTTATTAAATATCCAAAGTAGCCAATGACATCTCTGCAGCATCAGCCTTCACCAGATTTAAAGTTTGGACACAAAATGAGTTCTGCTCAAGCAGCCTAGCTGAACACCTTTATTCTTCACCTTCTTGTTGGCACCGTTGTCATCGGACTGTCCTCTGCAGTCCTCAAAGGTGATATTAAGCTCCTCTGCTCCAGCCTTTTTAGGGTGAGAGATGACAAACTGCCATAAGAAAGTTCAAGAAATGTTCTTTAATTTGTAATAGGTCTTCTAGTGACACTATCCTGACAATGACAGAAAGCTGTTCCTTATGACCCATATCAGCGGTGCAATCTAAAATAAAAGAGAAATACTTGGCTGTTTTGATGCTTTTCAGTACTTTTTGGTTTAAAAAAAATCTCTACAGGGAGTACCTGGCTAAGCCAATTACATTGTTCTGTCTCAGCTGCTATTTCTCTGTATTTCAGTCTTTTGTATTCATATCCTTTGCCCACTGCAGCCTCCCATGGTACTGTTAGCTCTACAACATACAAGGACTTCTGTGAAGTTGACTTCTGTGGATGTTGCCTTGACTTTCCCCAAGTCCAAATCCGCCCTTTCCTTGCTGAACCTGTCCCATGATGTCTCTATGCCTGAGAGCAGATTCTGCTTGCTGCATGGCCTCCGATGGGGTCGACTTCCTCCCAGTTGCCAGTCTAGGAGCAGCTGCTCATAAAGTAGCATCTTGAGACTCTTGAGACTACACTTGTATTCTTCAATGAGGCTAGAGATAGGCAGTTCCAGAGCCCCATGTCCATACAAGCTGATACTGCTGAGACAACATGGGAGTTCATGCAACTTTTTCATGTATGAGCTGACTGTTCTCTCCAGCTTCTTGACTTTAAGTTGGCCTGAAGCTTTTCCGAAGTGGAAGTGGAGAAGTGGAAGGCTGTCCAGATGAGAGAATGGGGGACGGATCTAAAAGCATTGTCTAGGTACTATTTTCTTCTTTGGATTTTTCGTAGTCATGCGGGATGGCTCTTATTTACTTGTCAGAGTGACAGAGTCTGCCATCATGGATAACTAGTCCATGAAACTCCTGTAGTCAGAAGGTGAATACAACACCTGAATAGACATAACGTTAGTATTTCCAAATTGCCCTGATGAAATTAAGGTGGGAGTAACGTGTTACTGATGTTAATTTAGGTTAGTTATTGATTAGCAAACCACATTTCTATTGTCCAAGAGTAAGCTAGCAAATTAACACTCTGCTTCAAAAATGGCAACTACTAATGCAATTAACTATTAATTTCAGGATATTACATAACTGGACCTCTTTCTTTTCCATATTTTTTCTCCTCCTTCTTTCTTCTTTTTCTTCCCTGGCCACCAGAGAATTTTGTACATTTTGACATGATGGAAATTAAGCGTTTTTTCTGGGCTAATGTCAGATAACTTTCTCATCTTCCCCAGAGAGCAGATAAAGGGTAATGAGCCAGGGAGAGGGGCAGGGAGTGGCAGGAACCCAGAAAAAAGGGGACACATAATCCTGGCCCCAGAGTCATCTCAGAGCCTCATAGTCCATCAGGGATTAAAAATTTGATTAAGGTCCAGAGTAGTGAAAGGGCCTCATAATACTATCAAAGCCTCTGAGTTTTCTCAGGACTTCAGAGTTGTATCGGGACCGTCTAGTCTTGTTAGGGCTTCAGAGTTGCATCAGAACCCCGGAGTCATCTCAGGGCCATATAATCCTGTCAGGACCTCAGAGTTATATCATGGTCCCATAGTTCTGTCAGGTCAGGACCAGACTTGAGTCAGAATCCCAGAATTGTCTCAGGACTTCAGAATCCTTTCAGGGTGTCAGAATCATGTCAGCCCAGCAGACTCATGTCAGCCTGTCAGAGTTGTGTAATGGCCTCAGTCCTGTCAGGCCCTCAGACTGCTGTCATGGACTCATAGCATTGTCAGTGCCTCAGAGCTGTGTCATGACCTCATAGTTCTGATAGTGCCTCAAAATCATGTCAGAACCCCAGAGTCTCATCGGGTTATAGTCTTGTTAGGTTGTTAGAGTCATGTCAGGGCTTCAGTGTCGTGTCATGCCCTATGAGTCCTGTAGATGTGTCTAGTCCTGTAAGTGCTACTTATTCAAGGCCTCAGAGGTTTCTCAGGGTCTCATAGTCTAGGGGTCTCAAGAGTCAGTACTTAATCATCATGTCAGTGTTTTAGATTCCCATCAGGGTCCCAGAGTTGTGTCAGGCAGCATAGTAGTGTCAGGGCTTCAGAGTCATGTCAGGGACGCGGAGTTGTCTCATGGCCTCAGAGTTGCATCAGGGCTTTAAAATCCTATCAGTGTGCTCAAGGTCTCGTGACCTCACAGTTGTCTCATGGCTTCAGAGTCAAGTTGTGGCCTCAGAATCCTGTCATAGTCCTTACAGGGACTTAGTGTCATTAGGTTGGGAGAGAACATTATTTATCTCATGAAAAGATGATTATTTCTTAACCTAATTAATAGGTAAGTTAAATGGGGAATTGTTTCATCTCTTGAAATTATTAAGGCATATGATATGGTGCTGATCTGTTTTTGGATTTTTGAGATTCATTCAGACTCTTTGTTTGGACATTTAGTTGAATTCTTGTTTTATTCTGAAATTACTTCCCTCGTGTGTCTTATGGTCATTTTGCTTCCTGTTCTTTGTCCCATTTTCCTCCTCAGTGATCATCTGCCCTTAACTGATTTGTTTCACCTGTGTTGCCGTATTACCTGTGTGCTCCTGATGTCTTCACGTTGTTCCTCTGCGTGTGATCCTTCTGTGTTCTGAGTATTTGGATTTTCTGTTTTTGCTCCTGTGTCATTTTGTCTCCCTAGGTTTGCCTCCATTTTGGATTTTGACACGTAAATTTGACATGTCAATGTGAACATCAAATTAGACGGTTTGGACAAATCCTTGTTCCAGACCACATGATCTCAGTTTAATGTGACTTACTGGAGAGGTTTTTTCAACATTGTTTAAAACTGGATCGTGGGGGGTGTTTTCTATCCTTTCAGGTTCCGGAAACTCTGCCATCGTATTATCAATGCGACTACTTTCACCAATATCATCCTACTCTTCATCCTGCTATCATCAATTTCTTTAGCTGCCGAGGATCCCATCGACCCCATGTCCTTTAGGAACCAGGTAACATGTCTCCATTCTATCTGATGATGATTGAAGTCATCTTGTTTATCTATTATATGATGATTAATGTTATACATGATGTGACATTTCCAGGTATTGGCCTATGCTGATATCGTCTTCACCTCAGTATTCACGGCAGAAATTGTGCTTAAGGTAAAAACAGGCACCAGAGGTAATACTGTTGATATAAATGTGTGTGAAGGAGCGAGTGAGATGAGATGCTGCCAGGTATCCTGCTGGTTTTTAGCGTGAGTGTGTCTCCTCCTCCTGTTCGTGGCATTACACTTGACTACATATCATGAATGCTCCAGTTTTACAAAATACAGGCCCAAACACACACAAATAACATGCTTAAATGATGAGGGAACAGAGTAACAGTTAATCTACATCCCTGCTGCAGAGCAGCATGTATTCTTTTTTATTCTCATCATTAAAATAATTTGACATTTTATTTCATACATAATTATGAATTAGTTAAGAATTAGTTTAATTTAATTTCCATGCTTCTGAAATCTCTGATCAAGTGAAGAGATGGCTATATCCATTATTATATAAAAAATGTGGTTTCCATTTTTTGAAGTGCATCATCAATAGGTTCATAACCATAACTTACTTTTTGTGGTTCTCAACCGTTTTTGTTTGAGTACAGTGTCCACATTCATTTCTACACACATCATCTTAGCAGTTGTCTGTGCATTGGAAAACCCAGTGTTTCTGTAGCAGGTGAGGGAATCTCTAGTTTTCTTCAGAAAGTCTACAGCCACATCTAGCTGCAGTTTACTCAGATGCTGGATCTTGTCATACCATATGACTGTACAAATGGAAAGAGATCACAGCATCTCTGATTTGCCCAGTCTAGTACCTTACTGCCTCAATGCTTTTTATCCTACTTTATCATCTGGTCTCTGACCTTGATTTCAGAGTGGTTTTAATGTGTGATATCCCATCTATGGGTGGAGGCTGAGAAGAGCCTGAATAACTTTATTAAATATCCAAAGTAGCCAATGACATCTCTGCAGCATCAGCCTTCACCAGATTTAAAGTTTGGACACAAAATGAGTTCTGCTCAAGCAGCCTAGCTGAACACCTTTATTCTTCACCTTCTTGTTGGCACCGTTGTCATCGGACTGTCCTCTGCAGTCCTCAAAGGTGATATTAAGCTCCTCTGCTCCAGCCTTTTTAGGGTGAGAGATGACAAACTGCCATAAGAAAGTTCAAGAAATGTTCTTTAATTTGTAATAGGTCTTCTAGTGACACTATCCTGACAATGACAGAAAGCTGTTCCTTATGACCCATATCAGCGGTGCAATCTAAAATAAAAGAGAAATACTTGGCTGTTTTGATGCTTTTCAGTACTTTTTGGTTTAAAAAAAATCTCTACAGGGAGTACCTGGCTAAGCCAATTACATTGTTCTGTCTCAGCTGCTATTTCTCTGTATTTCAGTCTTTTGTATTCAAATTGTGCTTAAGGTAAAAACAGGCACCAGAGGTAATACTGTTGATATAAATGTGTGTGAAGGAGCGAGTGAGATGAGATGCTGCCAGGTATCCTGCTGGTTTTTAGCGTGAGTGTGTCTCCTCCTCCTGTTCGTGGCATTACACTTGACTACATATCATGAATGCTCCAGTTTTACAAAATACAAGCCCAAACACACACAAATAACATGCTTAAATGATGAGGGAACAGAGTAACAGTTAATCTACATCCCTGCTGCAGAGCAGCATGTATTCTTTTTTATTCTCATCATTAAAATAATTTGACATTTTATTTCAGACATAATTATGAATTAGTTAAGAATTAGTTTAATTTAAGACCACATTTTGTGAACACTTCAGACACGTGACAGGCAGTGTGACAACATGTGATTGTGCTGTCTCTGTTATACCTACAGCATCTGTGGTACAGTTGTGGTGTTCATGGTCTGGTAACAAGTCTTGCTTTTCAGATGACGACATATGGAGCCATTCTTCACAAAGGGTCTTTCTGCAGGAACTCATTCAACATCCTGGACCTCTTGGTGGTCAGTGTGTCTCTCCTGTCTATGGGCATGGAGTAAGTGGAGTCACTTCTCCCTGACTCAACTTTCCCCTCAGCTTTGCTCTTTATCATTAGATGTTGTGTATCTTTGTTGTATCAGATCCAGTGCCATCTCAGTGGTGAAGATTCTTAGGGTGTTAAGGGTACTGCGGCCCCTGAGGGCCATTAACAGAGCCAAGGGGCTGAAGGTATGAGACATGTCTGAATAGAGCTCTAAAATTTACAAAAACACTGACCTCCTTCACTGTGTGTGTGATGTTTGCGTCTCTGCAGCATGTGGTCCAATGTGTGTTTGTTGCTGTGAAGACCATTGGAAACATTGTGCTGGTCACCATGCTGCTGGACTTCATGTTCGCCTGTATCGGAGTCCAGCTATTCAAAGTGAGTTGCTGTTAGTCAGAACTGTTTTCTAATGACCTTTGACCTTTACATGACAATGTCACTTTTCTTCCCAGGGGAAGTTTTATGCCTGCACAGATCCTGAGAAGATGACTGAGGAGACCTGCAGGTCAGAACAAATTTAAACTCATGTCTGTCTGAAAAAACTTGATATTTTTTTTAACTAAGACAAAACAAAGCATAGCTATTCCTGTGCTTTTGACTGCATCTCAGATCAGATCAGCTGATGGAGTTTGCGCAGTTGTTATCATTATGTGTGACAGTAAAGAGATATACATCAGTTAAACAACAGGGACTTAGACTGAGACTTGGGGTCTCCCTCAGTACAGGTCCAGACCTGTACAGACCTCTTGTGCCTGGGAGTCCAGACTCCTGAGGGCAGGAGGTCTATCTGCAGTAGCAGCAGCAGCAGCATATTTAGCAGCAACAGAGCTCAGGTCAGGTGATCACACTCCAACACACCTGTACCTCACAACTGTAAAGCAAAAGTCCACAAACTGTTTATTGTAATAGAACAAGTGGCTCAGGGATGAACTGTAGTCAAACTGTCCAAGTTTTCACTCAACTCAATTTTCTCAATATTATATTTCAACTCTGAGACTAAAAAGCTAAAAACAATACAGATTCAGCACTAAGTCACCAAAGGGCTGCAGAGATGAGATGACGGTGCTTGATTAAGTTCGTGTTTGTAAAGAAAAATTTAGTTTATATTTCTTACTTGACCTGACGACTGTAATCATCCTTCAGTCATCAGACGCTGACATGAGTCCAGCAGGTTGATCTGTCATCACTTGACGATACACTGTGACACTGACTCCAATCCACTGGGGTCAAAGTCCAGCCCCTGGTCTTAATGTGGACTCCAAGAGATGTTCTGGACTGTAGTCATCTCACCTGTGTTTGTCTCCTACTCAGAGGCTGGTACATAAAGTACCAGGAGGGGGCGCTCCATGAGATGGCGCTCCATGAGAGGGAGTGGACTAATGCACAGCTGAACTTTGACAACATCCTAAATGGCATGCTGACTTTGTTCACCATCTCCACCTTTGAGGGCTGGCCCAGGTGAGTCTGAGTCAGGCCAGAGGTTAAGGTCAAGGTCTTCATGTGCAAACTGTATATGTCACTGTGTGTCTGTATGTATTTTTATTACCTAGGATTCTATATAAAGCCATAGATTCAAACTTAGAGGACAAAGGCCCAGTGTACAACAACCGAGTGGCCATCTCCATCTTCTTCATCATCTACCTCATCCTCATTGCCTTCTTCATGATGAACATATTTGTGGGCTTCGTCATTGTTACCTTCCAGGAGCAGGGAGAGCAGGAGTATAAGAACTGTGAACTGGACAAAAACCAGGTACACTGACACAGCTAGGTACTTTATCAAACCACCTGCTTGACAAGCAGAACATATTTCTGTACTTCCTGTGTCCTCCACACAGCCAGACATCCCTCACTAGCCTCCTATCTACAGCAGACTGTATAGGGTGAAGTGAATCTGTTGATACCTGTAGCTTCAGGTGTTAACAGCTATGGATAGAATCTACCAGGTTTAGAAACCACCAAAGTCCATTTAACATTATTATGTGAACAGCTGTGACCTGGTGTTTTTCTGAACAGGAGCTATTACCAGGATGAGGTATCAAGGTGTGCAGCTGTTCATGTCTCTGTGTCTGCTCCTGACACTACCTGAAACATTTCAAACCTTTTCTCCGTCAGGAGGATGACTGAGCTCACTGACAAACGCATCACATTTCCTTTGACTACTTCATAATAAAAGCCAGTGCAATGCTTTTAATGTGAAGATGAACCTGGGGGCAATTTGCATTAGCAGCAATGTCTCCACAGACACTGATAAGTGGCTCAGAGTGGCTCATTCTGCTCTGTCACCTCAGTCACACATAGACATTTATTTCAATGTAAACCTTCTAGACCAACAGTCAAGTTGTGTAGATCCCCCTGTGTGCAACATGCACAGAGTTTGCATGTATTACAGTGGGGTTATTATTCTCCTGTTACTGTCACACTAACATAAAAGCTCACCCCAACATTTTCTTGCATACAAGTGTGGAAAATGTCTCTAGTATGTACAAGCACATGCATGTCCACAGCTGTCAATGTCCTTTACTGACTCCCTCTCTCTGCTGTCTGATAGACACTGCAGCAGGTCCCCCAACACTAAAACCTGTATGGAGCCCAGCAGGGCACAAGAAGAGAAATTAATCAAATAAATAGATGAACAGAGCACACAAAACAACTTTATATTTAAAGAACCATGTTTTATGTTTCACATGCTGCAGGTTGACAGGTCACACACACACTTTACACAGATGTCTACAGAGTCCTCCTTTCCCATACATAAAGAACAGAGTCCGAGTTATATCTGTGAACGTCTTCACTGACTGCTTCAAGCTTTAAATGTGCAGGTCCTGACACTCTCACCAGTAAGCTAACACCCATTGTTAGCAGCAGGCTAGCAGCTGTGTTAGTTGATCACAAGGGTCTAAATTAATAATATAAATAATAATAATAATATATTATAATTTATAGATTTATAGATTTATAAAATAAATCTCCATGGTGACACCTGGAGGGTGTCCACTTATATTCATGGATAAACTGATTAGAAGTTGGTGGTCAAATATTACTTTTGTGTGCGGACTCCACCCCCCCCCCCCCTTTTAACCACCCCAGCGCCAGTGTGTGCAGTATGCTCTGAAGGCGCGACCACTGAGATGTTATATTCCCAAGAACCCCTACCAGTATCAGGTGTGGTACATCGTCACCTCCTGCTATTTCGAGTACCTGATGTTCCTCCTCATTATGCTCAACACCATGTGTCTGGGGATGCAGGTATGCATATTTGTAATTCTTCTTTTCTTAAACTTCACACTGCACTGGGATGTAAACAATCACATTTATTTTGTAAAGTGACATCCATCCCTTTATGTCAAAGGACTTTCTGATTTACAGGTTGTTTTTACTGAGGACAGAGCATGTCAGTTTTCTAAATCCTACAAGGAGGATTAAACATTTTTTGAGTTATGATGTGAAAACATTCCCACTGCCAGATTGGTCTCTAAATTCATCTCAAAGATTCAATGTGATGTCATTCTGTTCATATGGAACATGCAGTATGCAGACCAAAAAAATCTTGCTCCTTCAATGACATGGAGAAAAAACTTTTGCTGAACACATGGCTATGCCAGTTAATGTTGCTATTGCAGCTGTCACTAATGAAAACAGACATGAAAGATTTGTGTAGCATCACTGTGGACTGTCTCTGAAAACTCTAAAGGAACCAGTAAAGACAGCGACAGTTAAATGCTAACGGCAAAGATACTGATGGTAAATATACTAAAAATTGAAAAGTTTCTGGATATTTTCACAGTCCAGTGACGAGGATTTGAGATAGTAGTCTTAGTCCAGTCCTCCTGTGCTCTGGTTTAACCTTTTTTTGTCAGAGCCTGTTTAGATAAAAACGTAGTTTATTTAGTGGATTACATTCTGAAGGTCACCTTCACCTGAACACTGGCTTTGTTATTTACTCAGGAGCCATTACTTTCTGCTGAGTAGTAAGTTATGTAAGCTAAGAACTCACAAAACATGAGTTAATATCACAGTCTGATCTGTACCTCTTTCACTCACAGCACTGCAACCAGTCAGACCATGTCACTCACCTGTCTGACATGCTAAATGTGATCTTCACTGTGCTCTTCACTGTGGAGATGATCCTGAAACTCATGGCCTTCAAAGCCAAGGTTAGTCGACACGCAACACATTATTTGATCAGTGTAACTTTGGTCTAGGTTTCAAGAATATAATAGTAAATAGTGAGTTGTGGGTTACGCAGTCCTTTAATATTATAATATTAGGGATGTTGTGAATGTGTCACCTTGCGCAAAGGATGATGAGGGAATGGTCATGTGAAAGTTATTGTCTTTAAACTATTACATTTCAGCCATTCATTAGAAAAAAATCTGGAGATTGAACTATAAATTGAAAATGTCAAACAATAGGGCAGTTTTACATTTCAGAAATAAGAACTTTGTCTGAAAAGAGTAAACTTCTGCTTCCTAGTCAGGACTGGAGTGTGACATGTGATTGATAAGTCTGTATCTGAAGTGAGGAAGAGCAAGAAACCTTAGTGTGTGTCATAGTACTTAATGTGTAATTTTTCCTTTATAAATAACAATCAAATTCTGGTGGAGTCTAATTGTTAGAAGATGAAGATTTTGGTTGTTTTCTCCTTACCTTGTGTCCATTTGTTGATCCTGTGGAGATGACCATGCGGCCCATGGTCTCATGGACATGTTAATAGCTGCTCTGTTGCAGTGGGAATCCTTTGTGTTTCCATGTGAGTGTGAGTTCGATGGTGGGAAGAGTAAGAATGTCATGTTTGTCTCCATAACTCCACATATGCTTACTGTAAGCCTCTTTAAAGGCTTGTGACTGATGCCAGGGAGCACGTCCTTCTGTTGGAATGAACAATGTGCCGCATTCCAGTGGTTAAGAGATCAGACTATAGATTATGCATATGTTTTATTTACATGGGATTTACACAAAAGCTTTTGTATATAAATATAAATCAAATGCATGAGAGAAGAGGGACATGAATGAGCATAATCAAAGGAAGTAACAAGAGAGACACTTCTACATTTGTGATTTTTTCTCAGGGTTATTTTGGTGACCCCTGGAATGTCTTTGACTTTGTCATCGTCATTGGAAGTGTTGTGGATGTGATGCTGAGCGAGATTGATGTGAGTACCAGTACACACACACACACACACACACACACACACACACACACACACACACACACACACACACACACACACACACACACACACACACACNCACACACACACACACACACACACACACACACACACACACACACACACACACACACACCAGTTCATAACACATGATGAACAGATAGGTGAAGAGCTGAGGTGATAAGCAACATGGTGAAAACTACAAAAAATTAGAGTCACTGATCATGTTTTAGTTTACAGAGTAAATCTTTGTTGTGACATCAATTTGGACAGATGTTATCATTACATTTTAGAATAAACCTTTATTTTAAATGATCCTGGGATCCTCTGTAAAGCTGCAACCAGCACCGCCATGACAAGACACACGCTGAGTGGACAGGTGGACATTTTAAAATGTGACTTCACACTGTGAAGTGATCACATTGTGAGTTCACACTGATCTGAGCTCAGTTTGTGTTTGAGTGGATATTGTCTGCGGTGAGGAGTCAACTGAACACTGAGCAGACCCCCTCTCAGCTGATATCGTGAATGAATTGATGAGCACATGAGCAGCTGCTACTGATGTTGTCATAGTTACTTTAGGTTTTTAACAGGCTGGACACAGTCACAGTCAGTTCAGTGGTCGGCCGAGAGGTTTGTTGTGTTAGACTAGTGCTAATGTTTTAGACAATTATGTTATGTGTATTGGTTAATTGTCCCCTTAGGACTGCAGACTGGGTTAGGATGGACAGAAAGTGAAGGTGAAGGGGTAATTTTTTTCACCACTGCACTTTGCACCTGCCTGTTGAATAAAACAGAGCAGCAGGTGAATATTTGTCCTTTAGACGTTGTGCATTTGGTCAAGAGAGAAAACAATCTGTAAAAATCCTGATTCATCTCTTTTGGTCTATATGGTCCGAGTGAAGTACAGTACCTTGCACTTTAAGCAGTTGCATATTCAAAAGGTTGTGAGAGAAGCATTTTATGCAATGACTGAGGCCAGTGTCTCACAGGGTTATTGTGTACAGAGTACGTGGTGCAGAAGAGTCCATCTTTTGTTTATGAATGATGATATTACATGTTTTTCTTGATCTGTGTTTCCTTCCACAGGCAGCACTGGCCTCCTCTGGAGGACTTTATTGTCTCCATGGCTGCACTGTAACTATTCACCTGCTTCAGTGTGCATGACATTCACATGTAGCATGAAGTTATTCTGAATAAGGCTTGGACTGTCAAAAAAAAGAAAAAAAAAGTTCTTGAACTTATTTGCTTTTGAATAAGCTAAATTTATTTAACATGTGTTGCTAATTACTGATCTAGTAGGCAGGGCTAACAGATATCTGAAGTGCTATCTAAATGACATGATCACAATGTTAAAATAAACCAAAACAAACTGTCTGAACAACAAGCTTGTTCCAGCAGGTTCACCGTTTACCTGTGAAGCACTTGTCATCTATACTATTTGTAGGATATTTGTTTGTCTGGTTGTGTTGTGTGTATTTGCAATGCATGTATTCTAAGACTTATTTATGAGTGTTTTGTGTGTGTTTTAAACTGCAGTGCTCAACTGATCCAACATGGTTTCAACTTGTTCACCTTGATTATTCAAAGAAACAAATTCAGTTGCCTTCTTGTTTCTCATGAAACCCTATGAGCTGCAGTACACCTGATGTGAGGTGACATATCACTGATCAGTACAAAACCTTCATTGGTTGTTCTTTGCTCTTCGAGAGTATCCCATGATGCCACAGACAGAGAAATTAAAGACTGAGCTATATCTGTAGAACTTTTAGTGGTGGAGTTTAAGTTTAATTTGTGCTTAAGAAGAAAATCAACCTCATCAGCACTCTGACGTCTCTCAGGAGCAGCAGACAGAAAGCTCTAGGATGTTTACTGCCTGATTGGTATCAAATGTCTTTGTGTAGTTAACATGTCGTGTTGTGATTGTAAATCTTGCTACACAATAGAAACACATACACATACAGTAACTAAAAGACAAAGTGAAGAAGCTGCTTTGACAAGTCGTGAAAATTAAAGAGCATTTGTAGAAAACAAAACTCTGAAGTCTGAAGACTAATCAGGACCAGGAAACGGGTCCAGGATTGACCACTTATTTTACACTGAGGCGGATGCTTTAGATTATTTAGAAAAAAACTAATGATGAATTATTTCATGTTTGATTAATGCGGCAGTGAAATATTTATTTGGGAGTGAAATATTAATCTGACTTTTCACCATTTATCTGACATCATGATTTTATATTATGATTCTTGACTCAGTTTTTCAGTTTTTACAGGTTGGTTTTTCTTTAGAAGATGTTTTTAATCAGCTTTTTTGAATGTGATCATAAGGCTGTATAATACATTGTATAATCCTTTACATGACGAGTTTCTTTATGTGATGTGTTCACACTAAAAAGCTCTGCTCATAGTGTGTGACCTTTGAGGCCATATAAACCATGGGTGTGTTTGCATCTGCAGGCAGTGGATCCAATGCAGGCAATCGCGGTGAGCAGCTTCAACTCTTCCCTTCTCAATTTATTGGAGTGTAGCAGGTGCTCTGTGTAACACTTGTTTGTCTTCTTTCTGTAAAGTCATCTGAGAACATGAGTGTGTCCATCACCTTCTTCAGACTATTTCGGGTCATGCGTCTGGTGAAACTATTGAATCGCTCTGAAGGGATACGGAATCTTCTGTGGACCTTTATCAAGTCGCTGCAGGTCAGAGTCGTGCTCATCATCAACCTGTAATTGTTGCTCTGCAACTGACGAGGTCATTGTTTTACAGGCTCTGCCCTACGTCGCCCTGCTCATTCTCATGCTGTTCTTTATATACGCTGTGGTTGGAATGCAGGTACAGCGATACAAACACACACGCACACGGATAAACAACATAAAGAAAAGGGTGAACATTTTCACTGAGAACCATACACATCACTATTTGCTGTTCTCATTGGCCATTTTTATTTTTCTCCCACTCACAGGCATGCATCAATTTTCCCAGTTAATTTATCTCTTTTGATACAATACCACTACCAAAGCACTCAAAGACTCGGTTTTTAACTATGATCTTTAAGTGACAGAAATACCACCCATCTGTCCCATTACTTGAATGTAAAGTGAGAAAGGAGGAAAACAGGAAGTGGGGCTTTTTAAAATTGCTGTTTCTTTCACAGATCAGTGTATTCAGTGGAATAATTAAAATTAGGAAAATTGGGTGACAGGAGTTATGATCATTTTTAAGCCCGCTTTACAGACTTATCATTCAACTCAAACTAAACAATGTCTGTGGTGTTTGTTTTGTGTTTATCAAACACCTTTCAGTCAAAGTTTTGCTACGGGCTGTCCCCACATGACATACAAGAGACATGATTTACACACATCCCAACAGTTTTCTGTAGAAACATGTTTTATAGTCAAGATTCAGCTGTTAATTTCAAAAGTGAACTGTTGCAAACATGACCTTGTCTTAAACATGTTCTTCTCTCTGCAGATATTTGGTAAAATTGCACTGGTCGATGGAACATACATCACCAGGAACAACAACTTTCAGACTTTCCCACAGGCTGTGCTGCTGTTATTCAGGTGAGTCACCTGCAGTCAGTGTGTTGTGTTGCACTGCATGCACACACACATAGATACATGCAGTTCCTCCTGTGTGGGCGGACCTCATCCCTGTTTAGCTGCAATTAAATCAGACAACATGACATGACAACAATTTGTGTTATGTAAAGAGGAAACTCATCTGAGATTTATCAATACATTTTCTGGGGTGGAAGGGAAACCTGAGAAGTCTCACTTTCTTCATTAAAAATGTCAGACACTTCCTCTCCAGCTGCATTTCTTCAGCTGTTGGGTAGCAGGGCTTCAACTGGGCAACAGGCACAACCCACTGTCTTAAAGGACAATATAACAGTTGACTGGCCTCACCTGTGCCCCCATTCAGTCAGGACCAAGCCAATTTGTCGCAAATTTTACTGTGAATGCCTTTTCCTTGTATGGATAATGAGGTAGCCATACTCGATCTTTCTCCTGGAAATGCTGCAAGAGCAGCTGCAGCTCAGGATGTGGTTGTCCACTTATCAGGTTGGTACAGTCTGTGACGTTTGTTGTAATTTTTTTTCTGTTCTGTCTTTTTGTGACATTTCTCTGAGGAAATGCAGTAAGACCATGGACTTTGCTGATTGTTTTGTAGTTCCCTAGAGAAGTGCGTCTGCTAGTCCTTGGAATCCTCGTCCGAGGATTAGCTCAGCAGGTGGCTGGTGACTTCTCTTGATTCGTGTAGACGGCTGAGGGCAAAATGGAACTTCGGTAGATGTTTGTCCCAGATTAGAGGCAATCATTTCCTTTCATGTCCAGTTTATTCTTTCAGGAATATTTGTCTCTGGGTGGTAGGTAGAGGTTGTTATTTGACCTGGTACAACTGCTGGCGGTCTGGGTTGTCCTGTTGTGCTCCTCATAGCTGATTATCTGACAGTGGCAAAGCCACCCCTCTGACTGATCGCAGGGTAGCACAGGTTGGTGGAGAAATCTTGGGCACTGGATGAGGTGCTGAGACAGTGTATTATATATATATTTTCCCTTGCTATATTCCACTGTAAAAGATAATCCTGTCGCTGAACGGCCCAATGGGTGAGGCTTGCACTGGGTCTATGGGTCATCTCTGCAGTGTTCTTCCCAAGATGATGAGTAAATAATGATGTCAGTGAACAAAACCGATTCAGCCCTTCAGTTCTCCCAAGGTCATTTCCATCAGCTGCTGAAAGGTGGCTGGTGCATTTTTGAGGCCAAAGGGCATGACCCAGAACTGATAGTCCAAAAGGGCAGGCTGCTAGTGGTTGGCCCAAAAGGGCGTGCCAGTTAATAAACAGGCTTAGAATGCTTTCTCTTATTAGATGTCACATTTGGAAAATTGTGTGGTGAAATGGTTCCTTTACATTGCAAGCAGAAGGCTTCCATAGCAATATCCACAGAGAGTCTTCTTTTCCCTTCAAATGTGGTTACTGGATAAATATTGTTTCTAAAACAAACAAACAAACAAAAAAAAAACCTAAAGATTCATAGATTCATGGGAATCAGGCAATGTATGACAAAATACATCCCAAATCTCTCAGTAGTGTCTCCACTCAGGAAGCTCCTGGAAGGAGAAACTGTCTGACATGACTGCCTACATAACTGAAAGAGCTTGTGATAGCACACCATTGTTAATATATCATGATGTGGAAAAGCCTGCTACAGTTCAGTGGATGCCAGTGCTGGTGGTCTGGGAGTGGTGATTGTGCAAGTTAGCATATGGCTCTAGGTTATTCATAGATTGGGAGCAAAGATAGGCACAAATCAGAAAAGAACTGTTGGCAATCACATATTGTGGTGAAAATTTTTCACAAATACCTTCAAAGGGAGACTTGTACAGATTGAATTAGATCACAAACCATTGGAGACCATTTTCACAAAGTCATCACAAAGAAGTTAATGAGACTACAAAATGTACAGCCGACAGCTGAGATGCATATTGCATTGACTAAAACAAACCTAAAGGCTCTCCCATATTGCAGACAGGAGGAGTTGGATGTGGGCTATTAAGTTTAACAGTTATTCTAACAGTTATTTTAACAGTCATTTTTTGAAGAAAGGCTCCACCAATTTAAGAATGCAACAGAACAGAATCACATCAGATCAGAAAAGTCATACAGAGGGGATGGCCTAAGTCACAGAGCAAAGTTCCAAAGTCAATACAACAGTACTGGACTTTTAGAGAGGAGTCCAGAGAGATTTACAGAAAGTACAAATTGTCAAGTCTCTTGTGAAAAAAGAGGCCCATATGTTGTTCTGTTACAGTACAGAAACACTGGATGGAGTAGGCTACTCGCCTGCACTGACAGTAAGCACATCTACAGAAAACACAGGAGACAAATTGAAAACAAAGGAAACCCTGATTTCCCCAAAACAAACTGAGACTGTTGGAAATGTGCCTGAGTTACTCCAACTGATGGAGAATGGACAAAGGACCTGCTTGGTTAGCATCACCTGCTGTCACACCTAAATCATTAGTGTGAAATTAGATTGAGCACTGAGGACTGTTCAAGAAAGTGTTTGAATGTTTAAGTTTATATAATGTTGAGGAGAGGTTTCTGATATTAAAGAAATAATCCTCAGAAATTCAGACTCAGGAGATAATTGGGATTATTGTGTCATGTATTGTGTTGTAGTACTGGAGTTGCCAAGAGGATGCACTGTAACATGACACATAATAATATGTTGATCTGTATTGTATATTCTGCAGACATGCCAGTAAAAGCTATTCTGTCCATATTTGGCTACAGTAGGAAAAAAGAAAAGTTGTATAAAAAATACAGGACAAACTAAATTTCCTTAGTTTGTTGACTCAGGAAGTTTGTGAACTCAAATCTGATTGAATGGGTTTGAAGTCAGACCCAGTGTGCAGCCGATGCTGATGAGGTTGCTCTGGTGGGAGAACTAATGTCTGTTGATGATGAGCCGTGTGCATATGCATTGTAGGGCTGACTCTGGTCCACTCCATAGCCAAACACAGCTCATGCAGTGTGGAGTTTGGAGCACACAGCACCTCTCTCCCTTGGGATGGTGTGAAGTGGATGTGGTATAAGCTATGTTCAAAAGCCCACATTCCAGAACTGAAAGCTCTGGAGTAGCCATTTGTTCTTGCTGTGGATGTATGTGCCTTGGAGCTGTCCTTTAGCTTTCCTGGCTAAACTCAGGTCTGAGTTCTGATCCAGGTTTGAGGAGAGAACAAAATCCACACATTAAGCAATCATTTGAACAGACTTTGAAAATATTCATTAATAGGAATAAGTGCGGTCCAGCTATGTTTTGGTGAAACATGACTATAGTTTTCAAAGAAGTGTGCATATCACCAGGTATCAATGCAGTGTTGTTTGTAGGTGCAGGCATTTTAAATAAATATACATTGGTGCAACCTTACATCTTTTTTTTTTTTTTTTTTTAACTTAACATTAGGTTAGCTCACAAATTTCAAAAACATAGTCATCAGTCCAGATGTGCAGATGTGACTGGGTCTGTTTTGTAGATGTGCTACAGGAGAGGCCTGGCATGAAGTGATGTTAGCGTGTATGTACGGAAAGAAGTGTGACCCAAAGTCAGACTACCTGCCTGGGGAGGAGTACACCTGTGGCTCGAACTTCGCCATCATCTACTTCATGAGTTTCTACATGCTGTGTGCCTTTCTGGTAAAACAATACACAGAAACACATGCAATTGACACCAGTTATAGGGTGAAGAGCTGACTGATATTTGCAGTCTGGGAAGTGGCTAGCCCACCATACTAACAGAGTATAAACTAATCGCTATGACACAGAACAAACCTTAGGTGTCAAATGTCAAATCCAAGACACACAACCCCTCTACATGAGAGCTTTAAACAGATCTGGTTTTAGCTCCTGCAGTTGTTCTTTCCTGAACTTTACTTTGCACAGTGAGTCATTCTCCAGACCTTTGTCTGGTCTTTGTCATTTGGTAGTAATCACTGCATTGTCTCAGTTAATTAGAAATTCAGATCCATTGACCAGTTGACTGTCAATCCAACAAGATTATTACCTTTTATCTCAGATATCAGAGAGGGAAACAGATAACATGAGAGGAAGGTGTTAATGTTGCTAATAAATGTTAATGTTAAGAAATGAGCCACTGAGTAAAGGATTTGCACAGGTTCATAGGCATGTAGCCCTGTGTTCTGACTGAAGAGCTTGACACCATCTCATCATTGCCTCTTCAGCAACTGGAGGAACATCTGGACAGAAAATAAACTAAATCTGACTTTATCACAGTGACATAAAGATGAAGATGTGTCCTCATGTCCTCTCATTCAGTCATGTCTCCTCAGTTTACTGAGACACAAGACACTTCGTCGTGGACAGTCAGTTCCTGACAGAGGAGTGTCTCCAGTGGTGAAAACTGTCACTAACTGCAACTCACTGCCTTTGGCTTGATGGCAGTTGATCATCTCAGTGATCAGATCTCAGATCAATCAGTATTTATTGTATACTGTAAATAATTTGATGCTTACCAAATTAAAATGTATGTGATCTAAGGGGGAAAAAGGATGAGCGGCTAAGATAATGTGACGTAAATAATAAAATTTTGAACAACCAGAAGAGGGAAGTAGAAGTAAACAGTCACTAGAGGTTTAGTTGCAGTACCACAATAATAATAACCAAACACATAGTAACACACGGGGCTTATTTCCCTCACAGATCATCAACCTGTTTGTTGCTGTTATCATGGACAACTTTGACTACCTGACACGTGATTGGTCCATCCTTGGCCCCCAGCACTTGGATGAGTTCAAGAAGATCTGGGCTGAATACGACCCTGAGGCTACGTAAGTCTGTGTGTGTGTGTGTGTGTGAGATACTGTGGCTCTGATCTGGATCAGGATCTGGATTAGGACCTGTGTGTAACCTTCCCTTGCTCTGATTTCTGACCACACCCCCAGTGGAAGTAATCCATCCAGAGGATAGTGAAGCTTTTAAGAGGAGGATATCAGTGTGAGCATCAGTATCATGGTAACTGGGCATTGAGGTGTGAGGCAAACAGGTCCCAGGTATCCCACTGCCTCTGGAGCGCCAAAATCCAAGGTTTACTCCATGTATTTCTTGTATACATAATTTAAACTGTAATGTGTTACAACTTTTCACCAGTGAGCCACAATATGAGCAGATTCCCCAAATTAAAAGACCTGAGCCACGGTCACATTATTCGATCACAGGAGAAGTGTGATGTCATCAATATGTCTGTCTCTTCTCTATTTTCTTTAATAATCATATGTATTAAATGTCAGACAATCGTGAAAAAAAAAAGAATTATTCCCTTAAATTTGGATGTTAATATGTTTTATCAGACCAACAGTCAAAAATACAGTGCAGTTTAGTCGACAGGTTTGTATCACAACTTCTGCTCAGGACACAAATGCATAAACTGAGGCAGAGCTACTGCAGTGATTTATTACATACAGTGACGTGAATGCTTGTGTGATTATGAAGCACTTTTCTTCCAGGATAACCTTGCACATGGCTTGATTCTTATGTCCTTTGCAAAGACAAATCTGCCTAATTTCAGCCTTGCTGAGCCCCAGACCATCGATCCTCCACCAAATTTCACAGTGGGTGCGAGACACTGTGGCTTGTAGGCCTCTCCAGGTCTCTGTTTAACCATTAGATGACCAGGTGTTGGGCAAAGCTGAAAACTGGACTCATCAGAGAAGATTACTACAGTCCTCTACAGTCCAATCCTTATAGTCTTATGGTCAAACCTCAGCCTGGCTCTTCTTTGCTTCTCATTGATGAAGGGCTTTTTTCTAGCTTTGCACAACTTCAGCCCTGCCCTTAAGAGCCTGTTTCGAACTGTTCTCGCTCTATACTTCACCCCAGCTGCCATTTGCCATTGTTTTTGTAGGTCACTCGATGTTATCCTACGGTTGTTGAGTGACATTCAAATGAGTTGGCGGTCATCCCGGTCAGTGGAAAGTTGTTTTCGCCCTCTGCCTTTGTAGTCCCCAATGTTTGCTGCTTGACCTTGTTCTTATGAACCACTGTCTTTGAAATTTGAAGGATGGAAGCAACCTGACGCTCTCTGTATCCCTCTGCCAGTAAAGCCAGAAGTGAATCCTTCTTTTCCTCACTCAAAACTTTTCTTTTGGCATGGTCAATAGTTATTTTTTGATTTTGATGGAGGGACTACTAGCACTGTTTTTGCCATCCAGCTGGTCCTATTGCAGGAGGACAGTGATGACCACAGCAGTGGTTTTTACTTTTACTTTATACTTTTCCTTGTTAAATAGGATTTGGTTCAGGTTATCCCCTAATCAGAACCTCATTAAGTAGAATGAGTTGTGCTTATGTTGAAGAAAATGTGGAAGAAAATAAAAACAACCTCAGGTTTCTTTACAGTCCTGTAGCCAGGCTGACAGAGTCACAGCTCTATTGAAGCATCTATTTTTCTTAGTAGCCATGACTTTATGAGCTTCTTTACAAATGAAATTATAACTAATGGAGAAAAAATTCATCACCTCTTATCAATCTATCAGAGCTTCCATAGTTTCCTCATCTGAATCATCAACTTGTCTTTCAGACTCTAAACCAACCACACTGTCTGACAATGTTTTACCATTAAATAACACTTTAGAGTATTAAGATTTGGACTCTTACGATTTAGAGAACATCATAGCACAGAAGCAGCACCGGTAAAAGTTACCAAAAACCCTTATATTGCCGTCAGACAACAGACTGGCCTCCATAACTGTCCTGTTGGATCTTAGTGTTGCATTTGATTGATCATAACATATTTTATTACAGAGACTGGAACATCGAATTAGGATTCAAGGAACCGCGAGTTGACCCTAGACTGGTTTTAACCCATTTTAATCAGATGGAGTCCAGTTTGTTCATGGTAACAATTACTCTTCCTTGCACACTAAAGTTAATCATGGAGTTCCACAGTTTTTTATGCTAGGACTGATATTTTTCACCCCTTATACACTTAATTTAACAGACTTCAGACTTCTTTCTTAAAGAAGGCCTGGATGACCTGTAACTTTCTACTTCTCAATTCAGACAAAACTGAGGTCATTATACTTGGTCCTAAGCACCTTAGACAAACATTATCATGTCCTTTAGTTATTGTGTCATGTCCAGCTCCAGGTCTTAAGTCATGTTGTTTTTATGCTTCATGTTAGTCTCTGTTTTCCAATTCCTTTTTTATTTTGTGTCTAACATCTCTCTTATTCAGTATCTTCATGCTTCAGTTCTCTTCTGCCCCTGTCTGTACCTAAACCTCATCTTCCCCTCTATCTGTGCCAGTTCTTTTTGTAACTTCTTGTGTCAACTCGTCCTAGCGTTCTTCTTGTGTTGTGCTCTTGTATTCCGCTCTTGTGTTAAAACCAGTTTATGCCCTTTTTGGATTTCAGCTTTTTGCCTTTGGATACTGTTGCCCCACTGATTGATCACCTGTGTACTGAACCTTGCCATGGAAATAAACTTGACTGACTGAGTTTGTGAGTTGTACATTTTGTCCTTTTACCTGAGCCAGAACCTTGGCAGTATGAACTGGCCAGTAATGGACTCAGCTGACTCTGACCGCATTTGCCTTGCCTTGCCCTTAAAGCCCAGGGGCAGAGGATCCACCAACAAGATGAGCAGATTGCCTTGTTGAGACACGAGCTTCAGGAGAGAACCGACAGACAAGAGAGTCTTCTTTTAGTTTTCAGTAATCAAATGAACTGCCTACTTGAACATTTGCAGAAGCTCCAGTGCTGACCTGCCCATGGGGGCAAGTAGTCCAGCTTCAGCCTCTTTCTGCCAGTGTTCTGCAGTTCCTGGAGTTCCTAAGGAGGCAGCGACCCCTCTCAACCCCTCTCCCACATGGCGGCAGCTAGCTTCCACAGTACAACTGGGTCATCTTCTTGCAACATGCCCCAACTCTTCCATCAAGAAGAGTGCACTGGTGAGCTGCACAACTCTCCCTGTGTGTCCTTCACGTCTGCAGCCATTGATTTCGCTCACTTCTTCCGCTCTCTTGTGAACTTTGGACTGAGTTTATAAATAGTGCATTTGAGCCCTCTTACCTGAGCCAGAACCTTGTCACTCTAGATGGCATTACCTTGGCCTCCAGTTCCACTGTAAGGAGTCATTTTTGACCAGAACATTTCCTTTGTTTCTTAAACAAATCTCAAGGAAAGCCTTCTTCCACCTGTAGATTATTGTGAAAATTAGAAACATCCTGTTTTAAAAGGAAGCAGAAAAATTAGTCCATGCATTTGATACCTCCAGACTGGACGACTGTAACTCACTATTATCAGGGCGTCCCAATAACTCAGTGAAACGCCTTCAGTTTATTCAAAATGCTGCTGTATGAGCACTGACAGGAACTAGAAAGAGGCCACATTTCTCCTGTGTTAGCTTCTCTGCACTGGCTCCTGGTAAAATTCAGAATAGAATTTAAAATCCTTCTCTTTACATACAAAACCCTTAATGGCCAAGCTCCATCATATCTTAAAGAGCTGGTAGTTGTCCCAGTAGATCACTTCGCTCTTTAAATGGAGGTTTACTTGTGGTCTCCAAGAGTAGAACAGGAGACAGAGCCTTCAGCTACCAGGCTCCTCTTCTGTGGAACCAGCTCCTAGTGTTGATCTGGGAGGCAGACACCCTCTCTAGATTTAAGATGAGGCTTCAAACTGTCCTCTTTGACAGAGCTGATAGTTAGAGCTGACTCAGATGAACTATCCCTTAGTTGAGCTGCCCTGGTGCCACAGTGGATTCCCCATAAAGCCTCCCCACACCGCTTCTGAAAGCTCAAGAATCAAAGAACATCAAACAACATCCTGTCAGTGACCTGGACCAGTGAGTGTAAGGTCAGAGGGACTAGGTGGGGTGCAGATCCCTGACGGCTGTCCTCCTGGTGGTTTCTTTGTTCCTGTTACGCTACAGGGAGTTTTATCTTCACCTGTCCTGTCGCAAAAGCATGACCTCCCCTCAGCAGCCTTCTGGATTACTCCACACTTTTCCTATACCAACATGCCCATGGTAGTCTGGACTTTGAGGCTTGCCCCCTCTAAAGGTCAAATCAGGAAAAGATCCTGGTCTGATTTAATGCAAAAAAGTTCAGTGACTTCAGAACCATCTTTCACTCACTGAAACTAAAAACCATGTTTGGCCTGGTCTAGATCACCTGACCATCCCACTTTTAACTGCGATATAAAAGGTCTAAATGTGTGGGGGGTGAAATCTTCATCGACATATTATCACTCATCTGCTCCTGGGTGTTTTAGAAGACCTTTGTGGTCCAACGGAGTGATTCCTGGGCTTCAAGGGACATTCCCCTAAATGTAATGGTTCCTCTAACATGGTTTTAAAAAGAACATGTATTTCAAGTGAGTTGGAATGATGATTTGATTTTAAAACTTAAATTTATAGGTTGAACTGAGTTCCTGTCTGCGTTTGTGTAAATATGAAATCTTCCATTCTCTTTTACAGAGGGCGGATTAAGCACCTTGATGTGGTAACACTCCTTCGGAGAATACCTCCTCCCCTGGGTTTTGGAAAGTTTTGTCCACATCGAATCGCCTGTAAGGTGAGAAAACTGTTCAGCCTGATTGTGAAGGAGCAGGGTACAGATCAAAGATGAACTACCATCATGGGCATTGGGTCAGGATGCATGGAAAGGAAAAGGCCATGAAACTTTAATCCTCTAGCAAGAATTTAACTTAAAAAAATAATCTCACAGTGGTCAGTCCATCTATCTATATCTATACTGCTTATCCGTTGGGGTTGTGGGGGGCTGGAGCCAATCCCATTGGTAGGGGTGCACCCAGGTCGCCAGGGCCAACCAATCCTCCAACCATTCAGGCTCACACTCAATCCTGCAGGCAATTTTGAATGACCAATTAACCATAATAGGAGGGTACCCACACTTATTTCCCTGACTTATTTGGTGGATGAACACTGTCACATTCAACCAACTGGGATAAGTAGCTGGGGCAGAGGTTAATATATTTTGTTATTGCCATATTTATTAATATTATAATATTAATATTTGTCAAGCTTTAGATTATTGATGTGATAAATCATTAAGGCGTTGTACAGAGTAAATATCGATATGTCAGATTTATATACCACTGCTATACTAATGGTAAGGAGGAAGAGGAACAGAAAGAATTTAAAAAAAAAAAAAAAAAAAAAAAATTAAAACCAGCTGTGATTAACATGTTTGATTAACTGTGCGTGTGTGTGTATTTTTCCACAGAGGCTAGTCTCCATGAACATGCCTCTCAACAGTGATGGAACAGTCACTTTCAACGCCACCCTGTTTGCTCTAGTTAGAACTGCACTGAAAATAAAGACAGAAGGTCTGTGTCATTAAATGTGCGTGTTTGTAGTAGATTCATCTTCCCCTTTTACAGTTAACAATATTAAAGCATGTCTCAGTGGCTGTGATGGATATTTGCATAATAATTCACCAATTATGATGTGAAAGGTGAGTTTGACCTTGTCCGTGTGGACACAGCACCTGCTGTCTGGCCACCACCCACTGAGCAACAAACACCAATGTAGTCCCCTACTGTGGGACAAATAAAGTAATTTGAATCACTGTACATATGAGGATATATATGTCGTATATATTTCTGTTTGGGAACAGCAGTCACACTGTCAGAGCATTTACTAGATCACACCCCTCAAGTATATGAAGACACTTAAATTAAATTACAATGAAATTTACTGAATAGTAATGTAGCTGTTTGAAGCACAGACCAGGGACCAGCACAGAGACTAGTGGCATGTATAGCCTTCAGTGGTATATCTAAGGGACACAGATGGCTCCAGACCAGGGACGATCCTGGTGAGCAACTTTCTGTAGACACGTCTCTGCTGTGGAGACAAGTCTTGTTCCAGAGACAGACCTCTGCTCTGAAGCAAGATCTCTTGCTCTGGGCTTTCAAACTAATTCTGTCCTAAATCAAAACAAATGACAGATTTGAGGAAACTAAAATTTTTTTACAGGAGAAAGTAGAAGAAATATCACACGATGCAATGTCATTTTGAATACAGCTACGCTACATGACCACTAGTAAAAATGTAGTTTAATTAACATCTGTTATTTGTGGTTATTGATTACTGATGGTTTCTGTGAATCTTTCCTTTAATCTTTCTCATTATCCTGCTCCTTCTTTGTTAAGGTAACTTTGAAAAAGCCAATGAGGAGCTGAGGGCAATTATCAAGAAGATCTGGAAGCGCACCAGTATGAAGCTACTGGATCAAGTTATCCCACCTATTGGAGGTCAGTGTTTATAAGGGATAAGGAAACACCAAAAAACACATCTATACATATAGACATATTCCTTACCTATGTTGTTTTTAAACTGGACCCCAGTTCCCACAGGAGACTGAGGTTCAAACAGAATTAAAGAGGAACTGGAATAAGATACACACAATATTTGGAAAAACAGTAGTTTCAAGAAAAACATTAGATTTAGTCACAAGTCGTCAAAAGGTCCAGTAGGTCTAACATATTATAAATACAGTTCACATGACATACAGAGGACAGTAGATTTAAAATTATAGAGTCAGTTAAACTGTCCAGTGACAGAGGTGAGTCAAATGACGACTCGAATGATACAGCAACATCCCAGGCTGAAACATGAAGCCAACACTGAAGCAAAGGAAGCCACTACTGGCTTCCTTCTCCTCAGTGTTGAGAAGAGCACTAAAAGAAGAGCTAAATGACCTGTAATGACCACTAGAGTCTGGCTCCAGCATCGAGTCAGTCCCTATTGACTACCATGTAAAAAATGTCTTTACAACAGAATTGTAACACATTTACAGTCTTTAGCTAATTTCCTCCTCCATAATAATTGTATGTGGCAGGACAGGTCATGGTCATGGATGCTACGAACATCTTTATTTACCGTCTTTGAGTCAGACTGAAGTCAAATCTGAACTTGAGACAGGACCAACACTGACAAAAGACTGGACTAAGTTTCATTGGACTAGCTCAGACAAACTTTATTTTTCTTGATGAAATAGTTCAGTAGATGTTGAGAAGTTACATTTTGTCTCTGAAACATGATGGGATGACACGCACAAACTAGCTCTTGGGGAGGGGCAAAGTCCCAAAAGTATCTTTGGCCCATATTGCAGGAATACACAGAACAGAGCAAAGTCAAGGTTCAACTTAGAGATGAACAGTGTAAAGATTGTACAACAAGCAAACAATTCTACAAATTGATTTTTTTAAATTAATTAATTAATTTATTTATTTTAATACCATTCAGGTGATTAATGCAGCACCGCCCAGCTGATTATTGCAACATCTACTAACAGATGATTACACCACCCAGCTCATTATTATGACACCACCCACCTCATCATTACAACACAGCTGACTTACACCACCCAGCTGATCATTATGACTCTACTTTGCTGTTTATTACAACACAGCTATTACCAAATATCTGATTATTACACTACCCAGCTGATTTTTACAAATATCTGATTACTACAACAACCCCCAACTAATTGTTACCGCACCACCCAGCTGATTATAATAACACAGCTGACATTACACCACCCAGCTGATTATTACAACACAACAAATTATTAAATCACCAAACATCTGATTATTACACAATCCTACTGATTATTACAACACCCCTCAGCTGCTTATTACACCACCACTCAACTGATTATTGCACAAACTCCCAAATAATTATTACAGCACTGCCCACCTGATTATTACAACACCAACCAGCTGATTATTCCAACACAGCAAATCAAATTAGCTAGCTAATTACAACAGCTAATTATTACACCACTCAGTTGATTATTGCAAAATCTCCCAGCTGATTACGCCACCCAGTTTATTAATACAACAAATTCAGCTAATTATCACCGCTTATCGTCTGGAATATAAGTAGTTCACTTTATTTGTATTTTAGTGAAGATGAGGATGTTTTAAGTGAACACTAAGGTCACGGATTGGTTACATTAAGTCAGAGATAAACAGTTGAGACATATACATTTGAAAAACCACAGATCAAATTTGAAACCCAAGTATTCATCTTAGAACCTGAAACCAACAGAACCAAACTCTTTCTGTGTTTGATCAGATGATGAGGTGACAGTGGGGAAGTTCTATGCCACTTTCCTCATCCAGGACTATTTCAGGAAACTGAAGAAGAGACAGGAGGAGTACTACGGCTTCAGGCCCAGCAAGAAAAGCACCACCCACGAGATCCAGGTCAGTGGTTTCTGGTGTTGAGTGAATCTTTGTTATTAATCATCAGTCAGTTCCACTCATTTAATTCATTTAAAGATCATATTGGTTCCTTCTTGTCTTTTCACTTCAAAAATCAACAAAATACGTTACGCGTGACCTGATTTTTTTTTTTTTTTTTTTCCCCATACTTTTTCATTTTAAATTCACCAGAAAAACTTTTGTCATCACCATGAATCATCATGAAACTATGAAGATTGGCTAGTCATCAATATTTAATGTATGTTTTAATTTTGTACTATAAATCATCAGTCATTCATCAGCTGAACAACAACATAGAATTCAGTCTGCACTGGCAGATATCAAGTAATTGGCTCAAATTTTTCTATGACAAAAAAGGAAAAGTCTTTTATTGCATTCTATTATTGCATTCACTGCTAAAATACAGTGACCTGTCTAACTGTATGGCTTTGGTGTTACAGAGGAGGCTGCTGGTCGCTCCTTTGTTCTTCTTACAGACTTAGCTGTTCCACATTAACTCTGCTGTAGCTCCCATTGCTTCAAAAGCAGCTGGCAGATTTGTGTCATAGCCACTGGCACTCAATTAGCTTATTCACTCCGAAAGCAGGCACTTGCGTTGAGGAAGAGTGAAGTGAATCAGTCTGCTGTGAGCAGGCCTGCACAGAGCTGATGTTCCAGGTAGCAGCAGTGCTAACCTGTTGCTCAGAACCTTGTTGCTGCTGACTTGGTCAAGGAGCAGACAAGAAAGAGAAGAGAATAGGAACAAGGGCAACAGCTGGGTTAGGTCACACCTTGGTTCACATGTCACACAGTGAACTAACTGGTCAGTCAGGTTTTTGGGGAATAGACTGGTCCCAACAATCTGAATGAGTGTCATCCTCTTCTGTGTCCTACAGGCAGGACTGAGGAACATCGAAGAGGAGGCTGCTCCAGAGCTCCACAGAACGATTTCTGGAGACCTAATGTCTGAAGAGGAGCTAGACCGAGCTGCTGATGAAGCTGCTACAGACGTTATCTTCAGGGTAACAGGAGCGGGTGGCAGAGGAAGGGATGAAGGGATAGAGGGAGGGGGATGGATGGATGAATAAAAGGAGGGCTTTTTTAACATTATTCATCCAGTTGTTGAACCTCTCTGCTGAACACTTTTAGACCCTGGCTGTTATCAACAACTTCAGCAAAGGTGTTTGGATCTCAAGTTACTGACTGCTGAGGGTAGCACATGTCTGGTTTGTTTGTAGCATTTGTCAGCATTTGGAGCTAACTGAGCAGCCGACCAGACTGCAAACCAAAGGCCTCATCTCACAGCACACAGCAGGTGTGCCACCTTTTCTGTGGATCACCTCTTCCACTCCAGCTAAACTGATGCAGGATCTGGGTTGGAGCCCCTGCGTGTAAGTTTTTATGGTCCCTCTGTTAGCAGCAGCTATCATCTACAGCTGTAAGCTAAAGCTTTAGATTTTATGCATATTTAGCCATGTCCTGGCCTCCTCTATTTCTGTTCCTCAGTCACTTATCTTCAACCCATACCCATACCATATCAGCTGTGCCAGCCTGGCCAATAAGGTCTCCACACTCTACCAGATCCATGAAGCCAAAAAGCTCATGGATCCCAACATTTTCAGTCCAGCATAGACAAATACAAATTGTGCTTGATCGCACTACCACTCTGTCCCACTGAAGTTACAGAAGCCACCTCTCCTCCAAAACCAATTGTAACTCACCCCCTGGTATTTAGACTTCTCCTTTGGTCTCCGCCCTCAGTTACACCTGGGCATGGCCAGGTCATAAACCATGGTCAGCTCCACACCATCCCACCATGAGCACTGGTCTCTGGTTAGTGTTTGCAGCAGGAGCTACATCCTGCCATTTTAACATCCAGTGGTAGAACAAAGATGGCATCCTCAACCTACTGGATTTCCCTCCTCTGGCTGTGAAAAGCCCAGCTGCCTGTGAAAGATCTCACAGCTCATGGTTGAGCCCCCCATCAGTCATTACTGGATGCTCCTTGTGTGCTCGGACTCCGCATCGCTCTTTATACCAGCACTGCAAGGAGCTCCAGCCCCCGTCTCAGTCTACATCCATGTCCACCACTCTCCAGTGACTTAACCATTGGGCTGGTTGCTCCCGATGGATGACCACATCTCCATTGTGAGACATATAAAATCTTAAATGGCAGTGACCCACTGCATATCTGAAAAAGTTGTGTATGTTATTTAGCAGATCCCATCAGTACTTGGCACATTCCCACATGTCCGCAATGTTATTTATGTGGGTATGAATGACACCACTAAGTAGCAGTCTCAAGTTTAGCCGCCTGCTTAATGTAGTTTCTACAGCCTCTTGCCACTGACTCACCACTATCCATTCCACAGCAACGCTGGACCACACACCAGTCAGTGATGTCCTCCAGTGACCTCTGTTTTGAAGACTAGCTCCCCTGGAAGTCCAGTACATTTTTATGAGAATTTTGAATGTTGTTAACTGAGACATGGATTAACACAGATGTTACCCTTATTGAAGCCTTAACATCAAACTATAATTTTTCATACTTCTCCAGGAAAGATACAGAAATACAGAAAGTGGCACAGCAACGATCCCCTAATCCTTTATCTCACATTTTTTAGAATTACTTTCAATTCACATGTTACCAATCCCAACCATAACAAAGGCCACACTTTAGACCTTACAGTAACTCAAGGCTTGAGTTGTCAATGGTTTTATACAACAGGATTTTCCAGAACAAACTGTCAGGAAATGCTATCTTAATGCTGGAGTGGCTGCAAATATTATTGATCCTTTATGTGATGCTCCTGCAGACATTTTACCTTCCTCAAGTGATTTTATCACAGATCGTTTTAACAGTAGACACAGTAGATCCATTAAAACTGAAGAGACTACCGATCCAACACCTTCCTGGAGATATTAGGAAAAAAAATCAATCAAAAAAAAAAAAAAAAAAAGTCAAACAGCACAAAAGAGATGGAGAAAGAATAAATTGTCAATTACCAGATCTTGTGAACAGATGACTATTTTAATGCAATTAAACATGTAAGACAAGCCCATATTTCAAAACTAATAACTATTAATCAAAACAGCCCAAAAGTCCTCTTTCAATTATCATTTAATCAACACTGTTTTTATGATGTTAAGCAATGTCTCCACCAATTCTAAATGTGAAGAATTTACAGCACTTCAATAGTAGTAAAATAGATTAGATAAAATTTCCTCCAATATCAGAATACCAATTTTAACACTACAGAAGCTGTGTTTTCACATGAGAGTTTCGTTTAAAGTTATTTCCCAATTAAAACCAGCAACATGTGTTTTGGATTACACTCACACATCCATTTTTTAAAAGTTTGTAAATGATTCTCTTCATATGGGTTTTTCAGATGGGAGAAGTAGACAATGTATGGCTAGAGGCAGGGAGGGATAGGTGGACGGAAACAAACTTTGCTCCACACTATGTAACGTGTAGCACTGGTGACAGGACACAAGAGCCTAATGATCAGCGGCACAGGGGTGGCTCTCAAAAGGTGGAGCCCCGGACCTTGACACCTCCCCCTCCCTACATGTTATTTTGAAAGCATTTGAAGTTTTTTGTTTGTTTTTTTTTAAACATCAGAGAACCAAATATAGGTGTGTTTGTGTATTTTATTTCAACACCCTCATGTTCAAAGATGGACACACACACACACACACACACCACAACCCTGTAATAAGCTCCAGGTCTTATCAGCTCTTTGTTCAGATTGATGCAGTGGTAAACAGTAAGGTGTGAAACAGATATATTAACAGTCTTAGCACCGAGGTGTGAAAAACACCTGTTTTAACATGTGTTACTTGCTGTTTATATTAACTCTGACTTGTGTGCCTCCTCTGAAACAGAGACAGGGCAGCCTCTTTGGAAACCTCTCAGACCCTTTCTCCATGGCAAGCGAGGTAGCTGCTGAGGTCATCAGCCAGCGCCCCCTGCAGATGGCAGAGGGAGTTGTCAACAACAACATCAACAACAGTAATGCAAGTCACAGGTTTGTGTGCTCCTTATTTACTATGACTAACTTGATGAAGATTAAAAAAAAAATTAAAAAATTAAACAATTAATGATGTTGATGAAGTCTAATTTCAACCTCCTCATTGTAAACACCCTGAGTGGTGGAACCTCCGTTTCTGCTTTGCTAGCCCTCACCAGGAACATCACATACATTTTCAATGTATGTGATGTTTAGTGGTTGCTGCTTGTATGAGATCATCTCACTGTGTCATTGCTCTGTTTCTTTTCTCAGCCTTTATTAACAGAGTTGGCTTTTGACCTCCGACCTTTGACTGCAAGAGCATGGACTGTGATGACGGGCTGCCCTTCCCTTCTACTCTGTTGTCACCTGGTGTGGAGACCAGGACTAGGAAGAGAATCAGGAAATACCAGAGATCCTGTCTGCTCCACAGAAATTTTCTTTTTCATTAAATTATCAAACTTTAGTCTGATTTGAACTTTTTACACAAAACCTCTGAACATTTTTAAAAAGTTTAAAAAGTTCTATCAATGTTTATATTGAGCTCATGTTGTCTGTATTTTCTGAAGTTTCACACTAAACATCAACACTGACAGAATGTTAATGTTAAATCATATGCTAATTAACAACATTCATCTGGAGCTGTGTCTCTGAGTGAGGAGGAAATGATCCAGTGTGACATTTAAACAGACAACTGGTCTGTTCATTCATTGGTTTATTTAATCAAAGGCAGTTGGACAGATGAGGGTCTGCCTCTGTTGATACAGGGAGGATGATGATGTTATAGGATGAAGATAACAAAATAATTAAACTCTCTTACACCTGCTGTTCAGGAGATGAATAATGAATTGAAATACACTCATACCACGCACAGCCTAATATTGACCATATATGAACAATACTGATCAGACAAATGTCAGAGGTCATTGGTGCAGGTAAAACCTCAGAAGAAAAATCTGATCACACAAATATGAACAAAATGTGACCATGATAATATAATGTGACATCATCATGTTACATCATCAAGTTGGGCAATAAAAAAGTGATAAACTGATTGAATTTGATCATTTGAATGAATCAGAAACAGTAACTGAAGAGTCAGTGGAAACATTTTAGTATGAGTCTGTGGCAGCGAAATCAGTGAAACCTGGTTATAAGACAAACCGAATGTTAGGTCAACAAGCACAGGCTCTGTACAGATCAATCCAGACCCAGGTAAGTTAAACAAGGTGGGTCCATGTCCCTGTCTCCAAAAATGTTTTCAAGCTCCTCCTGGACTGAGTTGTCATCCAGAAAGTCCTCAGACCCTTCACTTTATTTATGTTATGTTGCAGTCTTATGCTAGCTGTGTAGGTTTCTCCCTCTCTCCTCCCTCCTTCTTCTGTTTGTGGACTCTGCAAACGGGCTGTAATAGTTTCATGACTGGCATGAGTGTGGTGTCATCACCAGCTGGCGTGATTGTGGCATCATCATTAGCCTGGGTTTAATCCCCTCATTTTTAAATGTATGCGTGGAGTATGGGGTTACACACCCTTATTATTATTATTTATTTTTTTGGCTCATTTGTATAATCTTTTGATTTCTTTGATTTATTAATCAATCTGATTGAGCCGCCCTACCTGCCCATACCATTTCTATGACAGATGCTTTTGGTTAATTTGTGATGGATTTTCTTTCTGTAAATTAGATATTTGTTTGGGAGAGGTGATTTTCTGTTTTCTTTGCATTGCTATTGCTCCTATTTTGCTATAATTTATTTTTGTTTTAGGCAGTTGATATTATTTAGTTTAGCAGTGACCTGCCCGTTCCCTCAGTTTGTATATTTTATTGATTTTATATTTTCATTAACTAATTTTAGTTGATGCAACTCCACTGATTTGTTTTATCCCCTTTCAGTTGCTGAGGGCCAGTGGTGGTGCTGGTGATCTGGGTGGCGGTACTTCCTGTGTGCTGTGCTCCCCTGGGGTTTTGCTTCGTCTCACGAAGTGAGAGGGTGTGTGACTGTCAGGTGTGCTGGGGTGACTCATGTTTTTGTTGACTCCCTCTCCCCTCACTAGCTCCTGTCCCACCAGTAGGCCTCAGCTCCTGATTAGGTACCCATTTCCCCCTTCCTGTATGAATTGTGTGTTTTGTTGATTTTAAATGTATATTTCTCAAAATATACATGTACAGGTGTCTTTTTTTTTTTTTTTTTTTTTTAAACTTGGAACCATGTTTCCTGCCTGTTGAGTATACAAACATTTGTCGTCTTAAGGTAAAAAATTATTTGGGCAAAATTCCCAATTTGGCATTGTCTGGCAACTTGTTAGGCTATTAAAGACGTAATACCCACCTAACCTTATTACCCTAAACCCTTGGAAGTGTATTTGTATGTGCAACGTTACATCATCATACCCCTCTTCCCATACCATGGATGGATGTTATGTTCCTTAGTGAATTTTTATGGTCTCAGCTCGGCCTGTGTCTCCACCTCCCTTGTTGTCTGTGTGTGGTACATTAACTCATCTGGTTGTTTAGTCTACAAGTGTGGTAGCTTTGTATCACTTTATCTTGTAGTTAGACTCTCTTGTGGTCATTGGCTGTTTCCTCTTTGGGCTCTGGCATCAGCCTCCAGCCCACCATTCCCACCAACCTCCCTCTGCTACTCTCCACCCCCTAGCACCAGCCTCCCCATTCCTTATCTTGCATAACACCATTTAAACCTGCTCTCCTCATGCTTTCAGGTCCTCTGCAGTCACAATCACGTTCCTCTCGCAAGCTCCTTGTGCCATGAATATGTTTGATATGTTGAATATGTAATGAGTTTCATGTCTCTTCCCAGCTTTGTCATTGCTGTGTATAATTACTTGCATGTAATATTTATAATTATTGGCTAGTAGGTGTGTCATTAGGTAGACCTGAAACAGTGTGATGTTGAAGCCCAGACTTTAAAGCAGAGTTGATTGCAG
This sequence comes from Rachycentron canadum, assembly GCA_038496675.1. Lineage (NCBI taxonomy): Eukaryota > Metazoa > Chordata > Actinopteri > Carangiformes > Rachycentridae > Rachycentron > Rachycentron canadum. The sequence goes on from CM076649.1 coordinate 22,710,841, forward strand.
GGGGTTGGAGCTGTTTTCCAACACCTGTGCACCTGATCCTCTTCCTGTAATCAAAGCTGTAAGAAGTCAAACAAGCACTTCTGTCTCAGTCAATGACAATTCCATTGGTTGTTGTATTGGTTGGACAGGGTCAATTTGGATTGAATACATTTTTATTTATAATCTGTATGTGAAAACATTCTCTCAAAATGACAGATCACACTTGTGAAAAAATCTCTTTTCATTAAATTATCAAACTTTAGTCTTTTTACACAAAACTTCTGAACATTTTTTAAAAGTTCTGTGAAAAAAGATAATACAACTAGGCCAGGGTCCATGCCCATTGTACTTCCTATTGGTGTCATCCACCATGACTAAACACCTGCTGAACCAAAAGAGATTGTAAATGTAAATATGAAGGAAAGCAGTATTTTCAACAGTTGCACACAATGTCCAGTTAACTGATGCTTACCTTCCAGGCACCTTCCAGGCACACAAAGCTTATATATATTTAAATACAAGTGTTCGTTAGTGTTGAAAACATAAGGACATAAAGAAAGAGACTAATTTGAATCACTAAAAGCTAAAAATAACCTCCAGGTTCTGCTTAATCCACTGAATGCCATGAGCAGATCGGCTGATCATCTGTTTGCTAACAGATTAGTGATGCTCAACTTTATAAAGGGAGAAAATCAACAAACCTGTCACACATTGCACATCTTGTGATGGTTTTTTAATAGTTTTTAACAGGTTTTACAGATTTCCGACAAAAACTGACTGACTGAATATTTAGACAATGCGTTGTGTTTTAAACAGTCCTCAAACCTCATTAATTCTTCCCTACATTACCAATACTAAGACTACACACATTTCAGTGAAACATAACCCTAACCCTAACCCTTTTATTCCTTTTTCATTTCATTTCTTTGTATGGAGCCTGAACCTCAGTGTCTAGCAGCTGTCAGTGACTACCTACAGGCAGTCGTGGCAGGCAGATGTAGGTCTGGGAGAACAGGTTGATATTTAGGGGGTTGGCATCCAGGCGGATGTCCTCCAGGTTGCTGCGGATGAAGTTGCGATCGTGGTGGTCACAGAAGGTGTCCTCGTTCAGAGACTGGATGTTGTTGTCCTGATTGTGAAGAAGATTGTTAAAACTCAACATCTATTAGTTTTCATTGTGTTAATTATGTTTATAAATCTTACAGATTGTTCTCATGAGGTGTGGTCTCTCCCCTCTAGGTAGATTCAGTATTTGTACATTATGATTTAAATTCATTTGAAATGTACAGGATCAAAGGAAAGAAGGTCAATTGTTGACCAGTGTGCCTCTGTGGTTTCTCACATGGTGCTGCAGACAGTCAGTGACAGGCACCTGTGTTTATGACTCACTCCTCCTCCTTCCTGCTAGAAAGACAATTTACCATATGATTCCACAATAAAATTCATTCATTTCTATCAAATATGATTGGTGAGCCATGTCGATGCTCTGCCTTAATAAAACCCTGGATGTAATCACTGTTCCTGTGTTTCTATGTATGTGACTGTGTTGTACTGTGCTGCAGTGGGCTGCAGTTTGTATTGTGGGCATGATGTAGATGTGCTTTTACCTGCAGGTGTAACACTCTCAGGCTCAGTGGTAGTGGAGTAGGGACATAATCCAGGTTGTTATTGGACAGGTAGAGGAATTCCAGCTGGGTCATGTCCTGCAACACAGTAAAACACAATAATACATGAAGGTATCTACAAGAAGGAGCCCACACCCACTGAATATCAACTATACTTAGATCTAGAAGAATGTAGTGAGAGTTTGACACATTTCCCATGTTTTTCCATCATATGGTCATTGGAGAAGGGTTAGGCTACACACTGTGGAGGTCAGAGGGATGCAGCTGGATCTCATCATAACTCATCAGTGGAGCATCCAACAATGATGGGTAAGGTCCACAAATACCTGGGTACGTGCAGAATAGAATTTACTGTCTGAGACTGCAAACACACATACAGGTGTCAACACTGCTGTCACTGTACTCCCCGGACATTGTTCAGATCGTTTACTCATCAAAAATCTCATCCATCTTGTTTCTGAGAGGCCTACATGCTGATGGAGTCATCATATGTAATAACTAAAAGTGCACCAGCACCAGACAGAGAATAAATGGCATTACTGATGACTTGTTATAAGTAATGCCAGTGATGGCTGGAATGAAAGTTTTGGAAAACATTCAGTAAGTTGACCATTAGAAGATGATTAAATTATTTTTCGACCTGACATGCAACATTAAACACGGTACCTAAGACGACAATTGAGACAAACTGATATTTATTTGTCAAATCAGTAGAAACATCCCAAAAACAAATAAGGTTTTCAAGTATATGTGCAAGATCTTTACCTTGAACCCCTCAGAATGTAGCCCACGACTGATCAGTTTGTTATTGCGTAGATCAATGCGTCTCATGGTCACTGGCAGCTCAGGCATCACCTGTATGTTGTTATCAGCCAACAATAGCTCCTGGAGCTGCATCAGAGAGTGAAACGCATCCTCATCCATCCCAGAAATCTGGTTCCCTGTTAGGTCGATGGACTGGAGCTTATCTGAGACACAGAAACTTCACATCAGCCATGACGTACCATTCACTGGTGCAGTAGGTGTGACTGTATACAGACTGGGTCCTCACTGAGGTTCAGAAAGTCTGTGTTCTTCACATGGCGGATCTTGTTGAAGCGGCCATAAAAATGGGTGGTGTCTTTGGGTAGAGGTGGGATCTGATCCAGGCCCATGTCATCACAGTACACACTTCCACCAATGCACACACACTGAAGGCAAGTGGGCATACCTGCACAAACACACAGAGGACAGTGTTAACACATATATCCACAGTTGCACAATTAGCCAAAAAAATTATTAATAGAGAATCCCCCACCATTTCTTTCTTTCTGTGTCTGTCTCTCTGTCTCTCATTCTCTGTCTCGCTCTGTCTGTGTCTGTTTGTCTATCTATCTCCCTCTGTCTGTTTGTTTGTCTCTCCCTCTGTATGTCTGTCTGCTTGTCTGTTTGTCTCTTTCTGTCTGTCTGATAAACACCCAGCTGTTGCTCTTACTCACCCAGTCCAGTCTCAGGGCCAAAAAGCCATGGTCCCTTGAAGTCCAGGGAGACAGGAGCTGGAGGCAAGGTGGGAAGGGTCATCTCCTTTTCGTAGTGCTGAGCCGTGGGCTGGGAGGCTGGATACAAAGTGTCTGGTACTACAGTGCCCACCTCAATCTACCCTTCCAGGGCACCCAGGAGCAGAGATGAAGATCAAATCAGATGATTTTATACATAGTACTGTGCAAACATTATAGGCAGTTGTGAAAAAATGCTGTAAACTAAGAATGCTTTCAAAGTGGGAGTGTTAAAAACTTATTTTCATCATCTAACAAAATGCAGATCACTTCTGGCCAGACTTCTGTGGACAGTAGATGGGTGTACCTGGGTCCTAATGGTTTCTGCCAGTTCTGAGCTGATGGCACTGCTGGACATCTTCTGATGTCAAAAGGGAAATAAGCTTGATGTGTTTTTCATCTGCTGCACTAAGTTTCATTGGCCGACCGCTGCTTCTATGATCCTCAACGTTGCCCATTTCTTTGTGCTTCTTCAAAAGAGCTTGAACAACACATCTTGACACCCCAGTCTGCTTTGAAATCTTTGTCTGGGAGAAACCTTGCTGATGCAGTAGAACTACTTTGTGTCGTGTTGCTGTGCTCAGTCTTGCCATGGTGTATGACATGTGACATGAAACTGTCTTCCTCAACCTCACCTTGGTAGCAGAGTTTTAAGCCTCCTACACAGCTCTTTCTGTTTCAGTTAATGACTATGTTTCAACTTCAACATGTGAAATTGATGATCATTAGCAGCTGTTTGATATAATTGGTTGATCATACACCTGACTATAATCCTGCAAAATCCCTGACTTTGTGCAAGTGTACCTATAAGAGTACAAATATTGAATTGATTTAGATTTTTCTTTTGTTCGCTCACTTTGTATTTTGTAAAGTGATAAAAAAGAAACAATTATTATTTATTGTTTAAGCATTCTGACTTACTACATTATTTTTTCACACCTGCCTAAAACCTTTGCATAGTATATGCATAGCATGCATCTGAATTTGTTTGTTAAGTTTAAGTTTATCTGTGTAAGATTATTAGTTTGTCACAACATGTTCATTACTTATGTTTTAACAAAGAGCAAATATCTGGATCACAGTCATACAGGTATTAGCTAAAGCAGTGCAGCTCCACCCACTTCCTGTTTATGTGTCTGTGTCTTCATCATAGTTTAAACTGTGAGGCAGCAGTATAATGAGGTTGAGGCACTTTTCATTAATAAAAGTTTTGAAAAGAAACTGAAGTTAAAATCTACAAGATTCAAACAGCTGTGCATCAAGCAGATACAGAGAGAAAATGTCCACTGGTTCCAGTGAGCAGACCTACCTACGACTGGTGCTTCAGGGGGAACCAATTTAAGACCATGTCTTCATATAATTTGTCATAAATCAAAATATCAGTAAAATTTGCTGAAGACAAAGGTTGGAGGCTACAATGAAGCCTGAAGTCGAGATGGATGTGTACCAAACTTAATGTCTGTTCAATAGTTATTGAGATGTTTCACTCAAAACCACAAATTTGAACTTCCTGAGAGCAAAGAATCAGATCACAGTCATCAGGGATCATCTTTTGACCTGTTGGTGATTCTAGTGGCAAGGCAAGGCAAGGCAATTTTATTTGTATAGCCCATTTTTACAAAAAGTTTGTCTCTAAGGGCTTTACATAGCATCATAACAACATCCTCTGCTCTTAGACCCTCACATTGACTGAGGAAAAACTCTAAACAAAAAACCCTTTTAACAGGGAAAAAAAAAGAGAAACCTCATGGTGAGCAACAGAGGAGGGATCCCTCACCCAGGACGGGCAGACGTGCAATAGATGTTGTATACAGACAAGAAAACAGGTAACAATACAGAATATGCACAGCATGGAAATGGTGTGCAGGAGTTAATGAAGGCAGTTTTTGGTGGGAAGGACATTAGAGTTCATCCTCTGGGAACAACAAATGTCTGGACAAACTTTTATGGCATTTGACAGTCCTATAAACTATTTTATCCATTATATTATATTACATTACATTTACTCATTTCACAGACACTTTTATCCACAGACACTCACTCTGAGGGACAGTATAGCCTCAGAGAAGTGGGGGACCTTGGTGTCAGAAAAGTGAAGAAGATAAGGTAAAGAAGTAAAATGAGTCATAGTCAGAGCTAGTTTGACATGTTAGGGTGTTCGATGTGTTAGGAGAGAAGGGCCACTCTAAACATAGTCTTCAACAGATTCTTGACAGAAAACAGAAAGAGATGCCTTTGTTCCTTATTCCACCTTCAGGGACCCACAGACCAGAACAGTCTGGACCCAGGTGGTTTTGTGTGCAGGGACGGTAAGAGCCAGGACAAAAATCTAATTCCTTATTGTTGCTCATATAATGCAAAATCAGAGAACACTGAGAATCAAACTGAAGGAATCTACTTCCACCTGAGTATTAATACCGCTTTTCAGCCAAATGCTCCCTCACCTCTTGGTCCAAGTTATCATAGTCATAATTGTCTCCATAAATGTTGACATCCAGGTTCTCCCAGTCCATCTCACTGTTCAGGTTGAAGGTCTCCATGTCAAAGGCCTCATTGTCTGTTTCACCCGGAGCGGCCGCCATGCCAGGACTGGGGCTAAGGAAGATCAGGACCAAGACCAGAATCTTCATCAGAAGCTGCATAGACATCCTCAGCTCAAACATGAAGACCACCTGAAAACATCAAAAATAGGAGAACAGTCAATGTCTTCACTGTTACTAACTCAAACGGAGCCAAGAGAACACTCAGGGCATGTTTGTCATACACCCTCAACACCTGGATTCTCCAAGCACCACCAATCACCCCTTATTCAATCCCCCTCACCACCACATTAAAGTATCTTTGCACCAAATCCTGCTGGTCTCTGTGTCAGTCTCTGCTCTGGGGTCCAAGCAGCTAATGGCAGCTAATCACTTTCTTTCGCTCCAACAGTGTACAAAATCAGTTGCTGAGTATGCAGTTGAGTTTTGCATCCTGGCTGCTGAAAGCAGCTGGGGTGAGGCCTCATTACAAGGAGTTTTTTCACATGAATTAGCTAACTACATTAAAGACGAACTGGCAGTCAAAGATGAATCCGACTCTGTAGACAGTCTTATTACCTTAGCCACCAGGTTGTACAATCTAATTAAAGAAAGATGCAGAGAGAGAGGTGGCTACCAACAGACCCCTGTACCCTCACCCAGCTCCATGACAGGTCCCTGAACAACTTTAATTCGAACTCTTCAAGCCCTCTTCTGCTGTCTCCACTAAGGAACCCATGCACCTAGGACGGACCTGGTTCACACTAGCTGAGCAACAAAGAAGGTTCAGAGAGGGGCTGTGCACATACTACGGACAGCTCTGCCACACTCTGTCTTCATGCCCTAGTCTGCCAAAAAAACAAGAGGAGGTAGGCCTCCTGATGAGCCTAACCACAGCCTCCAAAGACAGACCACTCAGCTTGCAATTACTCTCAACTGCTGAGAAAGCCATTTCTCCTGTCCATTGAGAGTTTCACAGGTTATATGCCACAGACCTTTAAGGTGGCCGTAATAATAAGAGACCTCATAGTCTCTTATTATCCTACCAGAGCACTTTGCTCCCAGAATGCAGGTCTGTTAGTGACTCCCAGTAAAAACAGACTGGGAGGTAGAGCCTTCAGTTATTGGGCTCCTTTACTGTGGAATCAGCTCTCTCCATGGGTCAGAGAGGCAGACACTCTCACTACATTTAAGACTAGGCTTGAAACCTTCTTCTATGACAGAGCTTTTAGTTAGGGCCGGTTCAGGTAGCTCTGAACCATTTTTATAGCTATGCTGCTATAGGCTTAGACTACTGTGGGACACATCAGGTTACATGGAGCTCTCTCCTCTCCTCTCCCACATTTTGAATTATCATTTTCATTATCTGCTGCACCTTGTAGTTTGGCCTTGGTGTCTCACTCTCTCTCTATTTGTGTTTCCACAAATCCACCGAAGCTCCAGCTATCTCTCCACCAACCGCCCCCTGCATCACCCCCTTCCCCTTTTTCCCCTGCTGTTAAACCGACCTGCCCTCCCTTCCCAGGAACCAGTCTGCCACCCACTACTCCCATTAAGTTGCCCTGCTCTCCCTGCCTTCCCTCCCACCAGAAACTGCCTTCAATGTGGCTCCAACTCCATTGCCCCCACATATAGGTCATATAGTAGAATTATCTACTATAGTTCATTGTTACTCAAACTGCCTCCAATCTGCCTGTCCCCCCAGAGTCCAAACAACACTCCTCCCCCTGAGCCTCTAGATCTTTCCAATGTCCCAGCCACCTACCTGGATCTAGCTCAGGTTTTTCGCAAGGTGAGAAAGCCCTCACCTTACCCCCACACCATCCATACAATTGCTCCATTGAATTTTTCCCTGGTGCCCCTCTCCCCTCCAGTCACCTATTCAACCTCTCCAAACCCAAATGAGAGGTAATGAAGTACATTCATGAGGCCTTGGCAGGCTTGGCTTGGTCTCATATACCACTGAACCATGCTTTAGATATGCATGCCTTAGTATATATAAGGCCACATGCATTTATATCACACTACTACATTTTTACATTACTCCCATTAAGCTGCCTGACTCTCCCTGCCTTCCCTCCCACCAAAAACTGTCTTCATTAGCTCCTGAACACCATTTCCATGCTGTGCATATTCTGTATTGTTACCTGTTTTCTTGTCTGTATACAACATCTGTTGCACGTCTGCCTGCCCTGGGTGAGGGATCCCTCCTCTGTTGCTCACCATGAGGTTTCTCTTTTTTTTTCCCTGTTAAAAGGGTTTTTTGTTTAGAGTTTTTCCTCAGTCGATGTGAGGGTCTAAGGGCAGAGGATGTTGTTATGATGCTATGAGACAAACTTTTTGTAAAAATGGGCTATACAAATAAAATTGCCTTGCCTTGCCTTGCCTTGCCTTACTATTATTGCTATATCTACTAATGTATTATTATTACTAGTATAAGTCATTGCTAATTATCATTAATAATTAGTTAATTATCTCTCCCTCTTGCTCCCTGTGCTGCCTTTACAATTCATAATGTAATTAATTTAGTAGTTAAAAATGTTAAAAAAGTATAGAAGTAAGTAGTTAAAAATGGTTAAAAAAGTAAGCGCTCTGCAGTCTGTATTTGTTGCTTCTAAAAAACCATGTTGGAGTGAGTGCTCTGCGCGCTATGTTGTCAGTCTTCAGAAATAGCATCAGAGTGAGTGCTCAGTGCACTGTTCCACTTGCGCTTTTCCTCCGCTAGCATACCGTAGTTTGTTTACTCAGGTGAGCACAGACAAGCAAAGTACAGTGTTTTGGACTGAGTGTTACTTCTCAGACGCTTCTTCCTTGGAGAATATTAGTCTGTACGTAATAGAATTGTCAAATTTTTGGAGGATTAATGCCAAGTTGGGAAATGTTCTGTTAGTAGTCAATGTGATCTACTAGCTAGCTGTTGTAGCAGCAGTTACTGTAGCTTTCTGAGCTGTATTACAGTACAGAGTACAGTGCTGCATATACTTCAAGAGAAGACGTGTATTTATGTCGTAATATATATTATATTTTCTACCTGTATGGATGTGTTAATGTTTGTATACTGATATCTTTTATTTCTGAATGTGTTTCAGTTTTACAAAAATCAATCAAAAATCATAAAGATCATAGAATCTTCAGTAGAGAATACGAAGAAAAGTCAAGCTTTTGTGTTTATTGGAGGATCTTTAAATGTTAACTGTCTGTCTAACTATGCCAAGAAAACACACTACACTCTCTCTCTTTCTTTCTCTCTTTCTCTGTCTCTCTCTTTCAACCCAACCAGTTGAGGCAGATGGCCGCCCATCTTGAGACTGGTTTTGAGGTTTCTGCCTCTTAAAGGACGTTTTTCCTGCCACTGTCACCAAGTGCTGCTCATGGTGGATTTGTTGGGTCCCTTTAAATAACTTTATAAAGAGTTTGGTCAAGACCTGCTCTATATGTAAAGCGCCTTGAGATAACTTTGTTATGATTTAGTGCTAGATAAATAAATTTGATTTGATCTTCTCCAGTGGTGTTAACAGGAAGGATGGTACCCTCAGACCTTGCATAGATTACATAGAGGCCTCAATAACATCACAGTGAGAAACAAACACCCATTCCCCCTAATTGATTCTGCTTTTGGACGGCTCCACCAAGACACTATCATCTATAAACCCGACCTCCGCAAATACTTTATCTGGTGCACATCAAAGAGGGAAATGAGTGGCAGATGGCATTAAACACACCATTGGGTCACTTTGAGTGACCCAATGGTGATGCCCTTTTGGATTCACTAATGTCCCTGCCGTTTTCCAGAATATGTGCTCAGAGATATGCTCAACCGTTTTGTCTTTGTGTACGTAGATAATATTATCATCTTCTCCAGGTCCCCTTCTGAACAAGAGTAACATGTGAGGTTGGTACTACAGAGACTGCCTGAGAACAAATTGTTTGTCAAGGCTACAAACTGTGAATCCCACAAACAGTCTGTGTCATTCCTTGGTTACATTATGGAGAAGGGACAGATGAGGGCCAATACTGCCAAGGTGCAAGTTGTGGTGGAGCAGCCTGAGAACTGGAAACAGCTACAGCGGTTCCTTGGGCTTGTCAACTTTTATTGTAGGTTCATTGGGAACTGCAGTAAGGTAGCTGCACTACTCACCAAACTCATATCCTTCATTATCCAATTCACTTGGTCTCCTGACACTGACAAGGCTTTCACCACCCTCAAACCCTTGTTTTCCTCTGCTTCTGTGTTATTGCACCCTCATCCCTCTCATCAATACAGATGTGGATGCCTATGAGACTGGAGTTGGGGTCGTTCTTTCTCAGCGTTCCCCTGTGGATCAAAAACTGCACCCCTGAGCTTTTTTCTCCCATTGTCTCTCTCAGGGTGATGTGGGAAACTGTGAGCATCTGGCAGTGGTTCTGGCTCTAGAGGAGTGGTGGCACTGGTTAGAGGGGGTGCAACAGCAAGTCACTGTGTGGACCGACCACAAGACCCTCTTATACCTCCAGACTGCCAAAAGGTTCAATTTCAACCTTACATACAGACCTGGCTCCCATAACATCAAACCGGATGCCCTCTCCCACCAGTTTGCCTCAGAGAAGACCTGTGACCTTCAAAAACCTATCTTGCCTCCTTCATTGCATTGTGGCTGCTGCCTAATGGGAAGTGAACGACCAGGTCAAGGAAGCACAAAGTAATGGACCCCCTGCTGTATCTATGTTCCTCCCTCTTGTAGAGCACAGGTGTTGCAGTGGGGACACTCATCCAAGCTTACTTGTCACCCTGGAGTGCAATGCACCCTTGAGTTTATCAGGCACTGATTCTGGTGGCCAACCATTTCCCAAATTTGTTGCCACCTGCTCAGTCTTGACTTTGTCATTGGCCTACCTCCATCGGCAGGCAACACCACCATTCTCACAATAGTAGACCGCTTTTCAAAGGGTATGCATTTTGTGCTTCTTCCCAAACGTTCCTCAACATTGGATACTGCAGATCTGCTCATTCGGCATGTGTTCTGCCTTCACAGTATACCAGTGGACATTATTTTTAATTGGGGGTCCTCAATACATACCACATCTTCAACGAGTTTGTCCTCTAGTCACCATCCTTAAACAAATGGACAAACGGAGAGAGTAAATCAAGACCCGGAAGCAGCCCTACATTGTATCACCGGCCGTTGTATATCCATGGAGTTCCCATCCCCTTTTTGAATTAAAAGAGATGGCAGGGGAAACTCCAACTCTCTCTTTTCACTCAGGCCCTGTCAGACATGTTCAGATCTGGCATTAACATATGTCTCAGGTGATTGAATCACAAGTGGACCGCTTGAAGTTCAGATGTAAAAACCCAAGATACATTAAGGACTCATTTGAGATCACCACCTCTGAATTTTGTCTGGGCCACATGGCAACATTTGTTTAGCAGTATGAACATGAATGTGTCCTGGGCCTCAATGAAGGGCTGCCTATTCTATTGATGTTCTCTAAAGTACCACCTACTCTACTGACATCCTCTTAACGAGCGCATATTCTATCCACATCCTCTGAAGGACCTCCTACTGTACTGATGTTCTCTGAAGGACTACCTAATCTAACCACAGCCGACTCTACTTACACACACACGCGCGCACACACACACACACAGACCCATCTGTTGAAAAATAGCAACACATACATGTTTATTTGCAACATGGCCCAAGGCTCAAGGGACAGAGAATGGAAGGAGAGAGACTCTAGGTACAAAGAATCAAAGGACAGACTGCCTAAGGAAAGAGGGTCTAGGAAAAGATAATGTAAAGACACAGTCTCTATGGACAGGGGGTCCAAGGACAGATGCTCTAAGGATAGAGGAGCTAAGGACATGGGATCTCAGAATAGGTAATAGGAGGACAGCGGTTCTAGGGACATACAATCTAAGAACAGAGGGGCTGAGGACAGAGGACTAAATGAGACTCTAGGGGTACAGAATCTAAGGACAGAGGGCCAAAAGATAGGGGATAGAAGACAGAGGGTCAGAAGATCTAGGGTCAGATGAACAAAGGACAGAATGTTTTTGAACAGAGGGTCAAAGGTAAGGAAATGTAAAGACAGAGGCTATAGGGACAGGTGATCAAGGGACAGAAGATCTAAGGACATAGGGTCAAAGGACAGAAGGTGGGTTTGGGACTGTTCAGTTCAAATGAAGTAGCAATAGTTATTATGGAGTTATTTAGTGTGATAAACTTCCTTTTGTTTTTTAAACCTGAAGGTACCTGTGTGAAATCAGATCACTTCATGTTATCTGGGTCTTTAAGCTTAAGACCTGGTCCTTAGGTGTGAAGGTTTTCTTCTCATTCAGCGACCACCAGTGACCCCCACAGTGGCCACAGCAAGAAGGGTCCCTTACAACAGCCTAACAATAGCCCCTTAATGACAAAACCAGATCCTCCTCCCTGCTTTCAACTTCCACCAACTCCTCTCAAGAGTTAGTGTTGGAAACACATTTGTCAAATCAAACTAGCTGAAGTACAGCATGCTTACTGCCATACACATCATGACATCCACTCTTATATTTGTATTTGTGGGTCTTTATTTGTTTGTGGTGAGAAATGTCAATTCACCCAGTGACTTATGATGTGGTTTTTGACTCTCCAGAGTGAAAGACAAACAACAGAGGAGGATGTCACATCACCACTGACTTCAGCTTTATTTATAAAATTTATAAGATAATTGTTCATCTGCTGCTGATTACTATGTCATTTTTACCCAAAGACACAGAGTTTGAAAAGAATGAACTTCTCTGCAGCTCTTTGTGAGTAGAGACAGGAGGCCTGACCCAGCTGGTGAGCTAGAAACGACTACACACATAACAGACAGACTAACAGGCACACACTAAAGGCCCTTTTGCATTTGTCAAAAAAACAGCTAAGACCTACTAACATCAAGCTTTTGTTGGAAATGGAAAGGGTTTGATTGGCATTTAGACCCATGTCAAATGACTGCAGTACACACAGGTTCTTGCTTCAGCATTGCTCTAAACACAACGCTTGGGTGAATTTTTGCAACTTCTCCTGCTGTAACATCTCAGAGAGCACATAGAAACTGACCTGTCATGACAGAACTGTCATGTCAGTTTTCCTCGTACATCACTCTCCCTCTCCCCTGTGTCTATTTGTGGGTGTGTGCTCTGTTAAGTACATGTGATGACAGCACTCCTCACAATTATGTTACTCCTCAGTCTAAGCAAAAAAGGAAAACTTGTCTGGCAGCGTAAAGGGGTGAATCTGCTTTAATTAGTGGATTTACCTGCTTTAAAACAAATCTGCTTGTATCATAAGATGTGTTGTAGGAGTGGAGACTGTGAATGTATTGAGATGTTTGCACAATGTGAAGCTGTGAGCTCAGACTCCTCACACTGAGCTCCTGGAGGTGGATCACACCATTGTGTGGTTGAGAGATGCTGCATGTGAAAGTCCTTGGCTCATTTTCTGAGTGCTGGCAACATTCTGTATTCTCCTTATCAGTTCTCAGAGTGTTAAAGTCTGAGCTGTGATCTGGCCTGGTCACCCCTGATTAGTGAGCCAAAGGAGCATTGTTAGCTGTTTGGTCAGATTGCCAGAGGAATGTTTGCTTTGGAACATGGCAGGACTTTGTGAGTGCTGGTCTGCTGGGACAGTTGGTGCAGGCATTGAGAACTCTGGCTACAATGTTACTTATATTCTGCCATAGCCAGACTGGTAACAGCTGCAGTACATGTGAATTGAACTGACACCTGGCCTACAGATTGGAGAGTACACATAAAGCTAATACTATTTAATGTTGAGTTCAGCCCTGAACTACTTCTTCACAAAAACCAGAACAATTTTTACATCTGCTGGAATTCTCCCTGTGTGCAGACACCAATGATACCAGCCTCTGAGAATCAGACAAACATCTCATATGAATGGCTTGTGCTTTAATAGCGGAACAGAGTCTGAGCCATCACACTGTCCACACTGACTCACTTGCCTGAACAACACTAGGAAAAAAATGATGAGAACTTACTGTGTTGTTTTTGCTCTTCACTCCACAAACCTTCAGTCTTTCTGATCCTGGAGCTCTTAATGGGTGCTTTACCCCGAGGGCTCACAGACTGGTCCTAGCGTCCACTCAGCTTCTAGACCTATGTGGGGAGAGAGAGAAGGGGGTGGTGCAGGTCATTTCAGTCAGCGTGTACTCAGCTGTCACCAGTGTCCCCCTCACACACACACACAACACACACGCACATACATACAAACTTACTTTCACACACTGTCTGTTTACACACTCAGTGTCACTTTATTAGGAACACGTCCTGAACACTCTGTGCATGACTTTATAGCCATTAGAAGTTGGTAAACTGAACCGTGATGTGGTTTCTGCTTCAGTCATCCACGTTTTTATAGGAAGTAGGATGGAATCATGAAACTGTTGCCCTCGTACTCACAAGACACCTCAAAGGTAGTTCTCAATGTGGAGCCTTGAGAACACTGCTGTAAACAATTCCCCATTCTTAATGGATGAATGAGTAAATGGATAAATGGGTGGGTGGGTGGATGGAGCGCTTCATCTTCCTGTTTGTGCTTTCTTGTTCTTAGCAGTTGGCTGAGGCTCATGGTTCTGGGTTCATTAAACTCAATGGCAAAGAGATCCTCAGACTGATGAATCTGAGCTGAATAAAGCATACATAAACCACAATGAGCAGTAATGTTGTAATAAATGTGATGAAGTGGATGAAGTGGCTGGGACTGGTTGAAAGCCAGGTATTGTGACCAGCACAGAGCGAGTGTGTATTCAATAACATTTTTAACCATGTAGTCACATAATGGTAACCACAGGTAGCAGACTTCTGCTACCTGTGGTTGCCATTATGTGCCATTATGTAACCCAATTTCAGCACAACTGAACAACAACTCCAAATAGTAAAAATACAGGGGTTCAGAGAGAACAGGTTGAAGTCTGCAAGAAACAATGGAGGAAAATGATCTGATAGGGTTAGGGTTAAGAAGAGAGGGAGAGGAGGAGGAAGACCAAGAACAGTATCTTCAGATGAAATGTGAGCAGCTGTAATACACCATGTCCTTGTCGAAGTATGACAGTGATGGAAGCAGGACAAAAGAGAACAATTCTCAGTAGAACCAGGACCAGGGGGTTCAGAAAGGAGACCTGCATTATGAATGAATCACTTCTGAGTGTCGCTCTGCAGTTTCATCCCTCTCCATTTTGTCTTTTGCTGGACTGAGGTTTTACTGTTTGTAAGAGCTGAATCCAGACAGTCAATACTTTATTGTTCCAGCACACAAAGTAGGAAACACTATGACTGTCACTGAGCTGTGATGATATTGTGGAACACAAAATATTATTAACATTTCTCGAGTGATCATGGTATCATCAATGCATCATGAAGTAGTGTACAACCAATGGTCACTAAATAAGCAATATATACCATCATGCATTGCGTGCGAATGGGAAAAGTTGAAAGTTGGGTATTTTCAATTTGTTTTTATTTATTTTTTGTTGTTAATTCAGATTTTTGCTCTTTTTTCTTTCCTTGCTACACTGTTTTATACCAGGACAACTCCAGTGGGAGGACTGTTTTACAACATTTAATACCCAAATAGAAATGGGCAAGAGTCAATTTATTTTCATGTGCAATGCAAAATTGTGATGCAAAAGTTAAAAAAAAAGCTGAAATTTAAAAAAGGTATGGGGTGCATGTTGCAAATTTTGAAATAATGATTTAAATAACTATTCCAATAGCTATTCAATGTGTCCATATGGTTGTGATGTATTTCCCAGCATTAGGTGACTTAACAGAAATTGTTTTGCTTCACATGTAAGGCTCCATATATTAGCAGGAAATATAGCCACATAACATATCCTTGTTATTGTTTATTTGCAACGTAAAATGAACTGTCTGCCCGCCATTGTAGCCCTCACTTAATCAGCACAATTTAACAGTGTATGAAAATGCTGATCAGGCTCAGTTTATTCTGATTTTGACAAGAGGAAAAGATCTAAGTGACAATAAGGTTGATTGTTGGGGCATAGATGGGGCAGGAGCTTCAGTCACAGACTGATCAGCTTGTTGCTGTTTCCATAGGAACAGACTAAACTCTGCTTCTGGATCTGTTGGAAAGATGTCAGTAAACAAGGTTGGAAATTTGTGCGATGTGTGAGAAAAAACAGAAGATCTGCTCTTCCTCAGGTGACTCAGAATGTCAATCCAGGATTCAACTACAATCTATCCACAGTCACATGGAGAGGGATATTACTGTACAGGCATGAATGTTTGGCCCCTGCAGTGAGAGGATCCAGTGGCTCTGTTATACTTTTGGAGGCATTTTGCTGGTATGGTTTGGGTCCACTTGTCCCCTTAGAAGAAAGTGATCAATACAAAGCTGTTCCGACTGATCACCTTTATCCAACGATGAAACATTTCTGTCCTGATGGAAGTGGTCTCTCCAAGATGACAGTGTCCCCCTCCATAGTGCAGGAAGGGTCACTGAATGCTTTGGTGAGTATGAAAATTATGTAAATCATATACTGTGGCCCTCGCAGTCACCAGCTCTCAACCCAGTTGAACATCTATGGGAGTTTTTGGCCTGACATGGTAGACTGTGCTTTCTATCACCATCATCGAAACATCAAATGAGGGAATATCTCTCACACTGTCTCTCAGGTACATTAAAATTGGTGTCAGACTTTGGATCCCACTGCATCTGAAATTTTGTCTGTATTTCCTCTAATGGGTCAGAAGAAATTAAAAAGACTGAGCTTTTTCTGAATCTGTCATCACTCCAGTTATCTGCAGCTGACAGCCCTCAGAAGAACACACATACACACACTTATCTGCCCACTTACTACTGCTCTAGTTCTGTGATTAATTAAACAAGCAAATCATTATTTCCCCTCAGTGCACCTTCTCTGTGGTTTCACCTCACTTTGGGGAAACATGAGGTGGTGTTGTGGGGGTTAAAACAACACACAACAATCTTCTCTTCCAGATTCACCAACCAAACAATGACATCAATACTTGAAATATTTACAGTAATATTTTCAGCACAATATTAAAACCAGATTGATTCAAAGCTCAGCTTAGTCAACTTCAATTAATAAACCTGAACATTCTCTACATTTCCCTATGATTCCATCACACACAGACATGACCTGACTGAAGAACTCTTCCCTTCCTGTCCTGTGAATTGGGGGTTTTCAGGAGATGTCAGATGTAAAGGATCTATTCCAGCATGATGCATCGAGGAGACAGGTGATGGAAAGGTTCAGACATAAATAGGTTACAATCATGTCATTCCCCATCTGAAGCTGTTCATTGGATATGTAAACACCTGTATCCTCACATGGTTTTCCTTCTAAGAAGGCTGGTGTAACCCGATACATTCTTCATCTCCAGGGACAGTCATTCCAGATTCTGGACTCTAACTAGGCACACAAATCCTTGCAAAATGTCCAACTCCATATGTAAAATTGCACACCAGAGGCTGATGCTTGTAGCATTTTATCTCCACCACATTGGTCATGTCTCTGCATCTGTGACAAAGGCACTATGAGTTGACCTGGGACAGAAGGTGCACATAAAACAGCCTGCTGTAAATCTAGTGAATGTGTTCCCAGTAGTATCAAGATACACTGTAGAAAAAGATTTTTACAGAGGCTCATACCATCTACAGCTAAAGTAATTCAGCAGATGTTATATTACTTACTGTGACTGCATGTTCATGCCCAGTCCTTTCTCACATGTTCCACACCAGCAACCAGCAGTGGGGCTGAAGACCTCTTCTGAGTCAAGCGTCTCAGTCTAACTGCCTATGTGGGGAGAGAGAGTTTAGTTGAGACAGTCTAACTGTTTCCCTAAGCGGCCTCAACCCCTAGGCTTCCTGGGGTCTCCTGCTCTGCTTCTTGAGGGGAACCACCCTTTGACATCCGGGAGGGGGGGGGCAATCTTTGGCATCAGCCTTTTACCTGCCCTCTGGCCTCAAGGTCACTCCCCGATATCATGAGCAGCTGAGATATTGCACTTCAGAAAAGACAGGTTTCTTCTTTTTTCTCAGATAAAATGTGAACTTGTTCTTTATCTCAATGCACATGAAATGTCTGACTCTGCAGACAGTCTATTGAATAAACTTGTTTGCTGATACTGTAAACAGATGTTTTCCTTTTTCTTTATTTAAAACAGTATGTAAAAAAAACCTCTGTCCCCCATATCGGAGGATCAGATAGCATTGTCTGATGCTCTGCTCTGATTGGTCCAGTCTGAGAGCAGTCCCAATAGCCTGAGTGATGAATATGTGTGTGTGTGTGCTGTGCTCTGTTTAGTGATGGTGATCTGACAGGACCTGATGAAGATCTCAGATCTCAACTCCAAACACTGCCTTATTAAAACTGGCAGCTGTTAACTGTTAGAGTTAGTCTCTGTATGATTCTGGATCATCCTGGGAAATTCTTTTGGATGTGCGTACTTTACCTTAACCAACCACAGAAACTGCTTTGAAGCTCAACAACAGGGCTGTAAATGATTAATAAAGATGACACAGGACTTTGTTCATCCCAAAGGAAATTCTCTGTCTTTGGTTTCTGATGAGCTATCTGAGAAGAACAGGAACAGTGATTTACAGGACAAAGCCTTAATTGCTGCAACAATCTCAATATTCCATGTTTTGCATTATTTTATTGTGACATTTAAATTCCTCTGTGTGTATTTATTAATTAGGTTGATTACTTACCTATACATGGGGTATTTTTTGAAGGTTTATGACACCATTAGACACCATTAGATAATGTGTAAAGAAAATGTGGAACTCAGCACATAGGTGTGCACAAAAAAAGGGCATAGAAAGCAAAACATTTGGGATCTGAGTTGTCTGTGTTCATTATCAGCCTCAATTTACTATATTATATGTTCATTTTATTTGGTTACACTAGTGTAGTGCTGCATCACATCAAGCAAGGCAGCCAACAATCCTGATCCCATCACCAGCCACAAATTTCCTCAGCATTAACTTTCATGTTTGGTTATATTTTTCTACGAAATCATAAACCTGAGGGTGGTAAGGTGTGGTCCTGATCCCTTTAATCCCCAGCCAGCTATACACTTGACATAATGTTTGGGATAAAAATGCTGCACCTTCGTCACTTATTATCTCTTTAAGGATCCCTTCTCTAGAGAAGGCAAGGCAAGGCAAGACAATTTTATTTGTATAGCCTATTTTTACAAACAGTTTGTCTCAAAAGGCTTTACATTAGCATCACAACAATACCCTCTGCCCTTAGACCCTCACATCGACTGAGGAAAAACTCTAAACAAAAAACCCTTTTAACAGGGAAAAAAAAGAGAAACCTCATGGTGAGCAACAGAGGAGGGATCCCTCACCCAGGACGGGCAGACGTGCAATAGATGTTGTATACAGACAAGAAAACAGGTTACAATACAGAATATGCAGAGCATGGAAATGGTGTGCAGGAGCTAACGAAGGCAGTTTTTGGTGGGAGGGAAGGCAGGGAGAGTCAGGCAGCTTAATGGGAGTAATGGGTGGTAGACTGGTTCCTGGGAGGGAAGGGCGGGTTGGTTTAACAGCAGGGGAAAAAGGGGAAGGGAGTGATGCAGGGGGTGGTTGGTGGAGAGAGAGATGGAGCTTCAGTGGATCTGTGAAAACACAAATAAGGAGAAGGCAAGACACCAAGTCCAAACTACAAGGTGCAGCAGATAATGAAAATGATAATTTAAAGTGGGAGAGGAGAGGAGAGAGCTCCGTGTAACCTGATGTGTCCCCCAGCAGACTAAGCCTATAGTAGTATAACTAAACGCTCTGTCGTAGAGGAAGGTTTTAAGCCTAGTCTTAAATGTAGTGAGAGTGTCTGCCTGTCTGACCCATGGAGAGAGTTGGTTCCACAGTAAAGGAGCCCAATAACTGAAGGCTCTACCTCCCAGTCTGTTTTAGAGGATACTGGTAGTCACTAACAGACCTGCATTCTCGGAGCGAAGTGCTCTGGTAGGATAATAAGAGACTATGAGGTCTTTTAAATAGGATGGAGCTTTGTCATTAAGGGCTTTATAAGTCAGCAGAAGGATTTTGAAGTCTACTCGATATCCTGCAGGAAGCCAATGGAGAGAAGCTTAAGTGGGAGAGATGTGTTCTCTTTTACTAACTCCTGTCAATATCCTTGCTGCAGTGTTCTGGATTAACTGCAGACTCTTTAGAAAGTTTTTCGGACATCCTGACAACAGAGAGTCCAGCCTAGAGGCCTAGCGGTAATAAATTCATGGACTAATTTCTCAGCTTCACTCTGAGAGAGGATATTCCTAATTTTGGCTATGCTGCGCAGGTGAAAAAAGGCAGTCCTAGTCACGTGTTTTATGTGTGAGCTGAATGAAAGGTCCTGGTCAAATATTACTCCAAGGTTCCTTGTGGTCATACTTGAGTTCAGGGTGATGCCATCTAGATTAGCAATCTGCAAAGAAAAAGTGTCCCTGAGATGTTTAGGTCCAAACACAATGACTTCTGTTTTGTCCGAGTTTAGTAGAAGTTAGAGGACATCCAGGATTTGATGTCTTTTAGGCAGTCTTGCAGATTGATGAGGTGGCTTTTATCATCTGGTTCTAGGCAAGGCAAGGCAAGGCAAGGCAAGGCAAAGCAAGGCAAGGCAGTAGGAAGTAGAGCAGTATAGAGGTGTTAACTAAGGGGAAGACATCCTTGAGCAGTCTTGTTGGGACTGGATCAAGTAGACATGTGGCTGATTTAGAAGAGGTAATTGCAGAAGTTAGGTCTGACAGGTCAATGCGGGAGAAGCTGTAAGGGTACGCATCAAGTCTGGGAGATGCTTCTATAGGCACTACAATCTGTGGTCTATCATTGGCAATCCTTGCTCTAATATTCACAATCTTTTCAGTAAAGAAATTTAGGAAATCATTGCTGCTGAGAGTCGGAGGGATGCATGGCTCAACAGCACTATGGTTCAGCCTGGCTACAGTGCTGAAAAGGAACCTGGGGTTGTTTTTATTCTTTTCTATTAAAGATGAATAGTATGTGCTTCTGGTTTTACAAAGTTCTTTTTTATATATAGACCGTCAAGCCTGGAAGGATAGTTTATTAATATAAACTATCCTTCCAGGCTTGACAGTCTTCTGCACGTTGGCTGGAATGTGTTCTCCTTTCCAACTGCCTGGCCTTCTGCTTCAAGGTGCGTAGGTTCAGGCTATACCAGGGAGCTATTCTCTTGTGGTTGATAACCTTCTTTTTCAGAGGGGCTACGGCATTGAGCTACCCAAGGAGTGCTACTGCAGTGCTATCTACAAGATAATCTACCTGCAAGGGAGTAAGATCAGCATAGCTACCCATTATAATGCTGCTAGGTGTGGCGGCAAGCTCTTCTGGAATAAGCTCTTTAAATCTAGAGACAGAAATATCAGATAAACATCTACTGTAGTGGGACTTTTTCCCAAGTAAAGCATAATTTGTTAAGGTAAATTCAAATGTTATTAAAGAATGGTTAGACAGGACAGGGTTTTGAGGGAAAACTGTAATGTGCTCAGCTTCTATCCAATAGGTTAGTACTAAGTCAAGCAGATGATTAAAGGAGTGAGTTGTTTTATTTACCCTCTGAGAGAAGCCAATTGAATCTAAGAGAGACTTGAATACAATAGCCAGACAATCATCATCAACGTCCACATGAATGTTGAAGTCACCCACTATAATCACTTTGTCTGATGCCATTGCTGAGTTTGACAGAAAGTCTATGCATTCTTCTAAGAACTTAGAATAAGGTGCGGGAGGACGGTACACAACAGCAAGTAAAAATGGTTTCTCTGCTTTCCAGTCAGGGTGAAAGAAGCTGACAGTAAGGCTTTCAAATGAATCATATGAAACATTAGGCCAAGGGTTAATAAGCAGATTTGACTGATAAACTGCAGCCACTCCTCCTCTGCCAGTGACACATGGCACATGGTAGTTAATGTAACCAGGAGGGGTAGATTCATTTAAACTAACATATTCATCCTGCTGCAACCAGGTTTCAGTGAGGGTTAATAGATCAATTTGGTGATTTGTAATTAAATTATTCGCTAGGAGAGACTTGGACGGGAGAGATCAAATATTTAGCAAACCACATTTAATAGTTTTATTGGGTTGGTTTGCGGAGCAGTGGTTTTGATTTTTACTAAGTTGCTATGAATGACTCCTCCAGATTTGGGTTTTTATACAGCCTCGAGGCAGACACAGTTTCTATGGGACAGAAGGGGGGCTGGGTGGGTGACAGCACGAAGGCACCTGCAGAGGGGCGTGTAAGACTGCAGCTCTGCCTGCTGGTCTGAACTCCGGGTGCTTGTCAGGGGTTGGGATGGCTAACAGAATGTGCTGTTTCTAGATAAGAGGGATGCACCACCCAAAGTAGGGTGGACGCCATCCCTCCTAAACAGACCAGGCTTTCCCCAGAAGGAGGTCCAGTTGTCTATATAAGCCTCATTGTTTGTTAAGCACCAACTAGACATCCAGCGATGGAATGACCGTGTACGGCAAAACATATCGTCACCCGTTAAATTGGGCAGCGGGCCAGAGAAAATTATGGAGTCCAACATTGTTTTTGCATATTTACACACCGATGCCACATTAATTTTAGATAACTCCAACTGGCGAAGTCGGGTGTCATTAGCGCCGACGTGGATTACAATTCTACTGTATATACATTTACATTTTGTCAGCAGCTTCAGGTTAGCCTCAACGTCGCCCGCTCTGGCCCCTGCGATGCACTTAATGGTTGCTGGAGTCTCTAACCTCACATTCCGGAGAAGAGCCGTATTAAGGCTTGGCCAACTAAGCAGTGACTTGCTCAGTGGGACAGCCTCTGTGTACCATAGGGTATATAGTCACCCACTGCAAGTAGTTATGTAGAGTCCTCAAGCCCTTCAATATCTATTGCTGTCCTGGAAAATGGCCCAGAATGATTGCCATATATTGCAATGAAAATTGCCTCACCTTCATGTGGCTGGCTAGCTGACAAACAGGACAAGCTGCACAAAAACATCAGTGTACAAGCCTGGCCAATAAAATCTATTTATAATATATATGTTAAATTGTTTTTACACTTTCCAGACATCCTGCTCAAGGTATAGCATGGCCTAAGGTCAAAATCCTCCCTTAAGCTAAGTGGCACAACTAACTGTGCTATTGTGTCCCCTTGTGGCCTGTGATGTAACATCCACAGGCCACAGGACATAACTAGATTGGGATGTAGCTGCACCTGCAAGGTGCACTACAAGGCATCTATCTCAATAACTCTACTCAAATTCATTGTTCATTGTTGGATCCTCCCACCAGCCATTTTCCACTGACTGCCTCAGCTGTGGTAACCGAGGCTTCTCCTTCCTGAATGTCCCCATTTACTTCTGCCTCCTTGTTTCCTGCTTTTTCTAACCCTGCCATTTATTCTCAACAGGGTACTCAGATTGGCCAAAAGGAAACTGCTCTAACCAGTGTGAATAGACACTGTCACAGGTGAGCTGATCTATCTCCTGGACTGACCTTGACCAAGTAACTACCATGTTAACTGGTTTAATGTTCTCCAGCAACTTTGACAGCACTGGCACATCCTGGCTTAATAGTACTAGATCATTTGCTGCCATTAAGACACCACAGATTCACCACTCCGTTCCCAAACTGCTGTAACTGAACCAAATAAGTCACATCTTAGGGAATACTTCATCATTACATAATATACCAAGTCAGTTAAACTTCAGGGACATCAATCTGTCTATTTAGGGAACACAAGTGATTGTGAATCAATTTCATCTGCTCTGGTGCAAATGACAGTGACAACAGGTGCAATGGAGAGAGGCAAAAGCAAGACATACCACCAAAAAGGCAATGGTTTTACACGTGGAGGCCACAGACAGTTGTTCTCTCCTTCACCTTTTGTTGGAGTAGATTTTTAGAAATAGTACTCATATAATATGTGCTCTGCATTATAAACACTGGGTATATATATGGTTTAAGGATCCAGAGAAACAATGGTGTCAGCAAAAATCCATACAGGTCATGTCAGCAAAAATCTTGAATGAAAATTCCCACAGGCATTCCAGACAACACTAGAAACTGGTTCAAACTGGTAAGACTTAGCACACAAGCCCAAATTTGTTAAGTATGACATTATTTCTGGGATAGTATAAGGAAAAGTGGGTGGGGAGGTCCACCAAAGAAGGAGGGGCTTATGACTATAAAAAATAATGCACAAGCACTGCAAGTTTTCAGTTTGGTTCCAGAGCCAACTCGGGATTATCTCTTATGAATGAATAAACTCTATTTAATTTGTCTCTGCCCATATCCAGGGAATTTTTTTGACTTTGAAGACTTCAATAGTTGTGCAATGTATAAGTGTTGGAGAAGAGGTTCAGAATCTGGCCCACACCTGAACTGACACTTTGCTAGTGTCCTTGTCACTGGTAGAAAGAGGTGGTACCTGCAGCCCAATCAGGTTGCAAAGGTAGACCAGCTCCTCATCAATACGTGAGATCAAGGTTTTCTGTGTCTCCCAGCTTTCTCAAGAGTCTCAAGAGCATGGAGATTACATTAAATCAAATCAAGTCTTATTTAAACTGAGCCAAATCATGGGAAAGGGTCTTTTCATATAGAGCAGGTCGAGACCAAACTCTTTATAGAATTATTTAAAAGAACCCAACAAATCCACCTTGAGAAGCACTTGGTGACAGTGGCAGGAAAGCTCCAGAAACCTAGAGCAGAACCAGACTCAGAGTGGGCGGCCATCTGCCTCGACTGGTTGGGTTGAGAGAGAGAGGAAGAAAGAGAGGGGGAGAGAGTGGAGAGAACAGGAGAAAAGAGAACACAATGGAATACAAGCAGAATGTAGAGATGTAAAGGGTGTGAGGCAGTGACTGATACTAATAATAATAATAAACTAGACCTGCAAGCCGGTATGAAAGGAGCTCCAAGCATCCACATGCAGTCGAACCTACACCTACATCATCCAGCTGTTCTAGCAAATCCTGGGTTAATATTTATGTTTTTCTTGTGACTGTTGATGCTGACATGGGGATTTGATTGATCTTTTCACATAACTCTCTCTTTGTTTTCACTCCAGTAAGGTTTCAGCCACTGCACTCATGCACTCCTTGACAATTCTTGAGTAGGTAAAAGGTTTTTTTTTTTTATGTTGTCCCAAAATCCATGCAACTTTAAGGGAACATTCATTGGCACGTTGTTGGGCAGTGAATGATTGTGTCAGTATTCTGGTGGATCAATCATAATCGGCTCTTAGATCATGTATTCAGATTTGTATGTATTAATGTAAAGGGTACGATTGCTCAAAAGATTTGTGCTTTGTCTTCACACACACACACATACACACACAAATCCACTTGCTCCACTTGAAACCTTTTGAATAAATAATTTGATTGGCTGAGCAGTGTCACATGGGATTAGTTACAATGCAATTCATTTGTGAGTTTCCTGTGGACATATATTGACTACCATAAAGACAAAGGTTAAAATAAGATAAGCGTAAATGCGAGAAACGTTATGCAGGTTGAAATAACAACGGTTCGTCAAAATCTAATAATAGGTCTGGGTCTGTATAGAACGGCATCTGGGTCTGGATCCGGACCATGGTCCAACTGTTGGTGACCTAGGATCTAAACCATCAACTTGTCATTAAAGGATGTTCTACTATTAATTAACAATTTTATTTTAGATTTGATCAATTTGGCTTAATCAATAGGCTATGTACTGCAGACTTTTAATAATAAGCAGTAATTAAACCTATACTCAAAACCTACGCTTGACACAGATGTTTGAGCCTATTATAAACCCATATCTAACCTCCCTTTCATTTCTAAAACCCTTGAAAAAGCTGTTGAAAACCAATTATGTGATCATCTGCATAGGAATGGTTTGTTTGAAGATTTTCAATCAGGATTTAGAGAACATCATAGCACAGAAACAGCACTTGTAAAAGTTACCAATGATCTACTAATGGCCTCAGACAATGGACTGGCCTCCATACTTGACTTGTTGGATCTTAGTGCTGCATTTAACACCACTGATCATAATATTTTATTACAGAGACTGAAACATCAACTGGGATAAAAGGAACTGCACTAGACTGGTTTATCTATCAGATAGATTCCAGTTTGTTCAATTACTCTTCCTTGCATACTAATGTTGATTAGAATTCCACAGGGTTCTGTGCTAGGACTGATATTTTTTACCCTTTATATACTCACGTTAGGCGAATTAATCCGGAAACACTCGATCAACTTCCATTGCTATGCAGATGCCAAAATTAGGAATATCCTCTCTCAGAGTGATGCTGAGAAACTAGTCCATGCATTTATCACCTCTAGGCTGGACTACTGTAACTCTCTTTTGTCAGGATGTCCGAAAAACTCTCTAAAGAGTCTGCAGTTAGTCCAGAATGCTGCAGCAAGGATATTGACAGGAGTTAGTAAAAGAGAACAAATCTCTCCCACTTTGGATTCTCTCCATTGGCTCCCTGTAGGATATCGAGTAGACTTCAAAATCCTTCTGCTGACTTATAAAGCCCTTAATGACAAAGCTCCATCCTATTTGAAAGACCTCATAGTCTCTTTTTATCCTACCAGAGCACTTTGCTCCCAGAATGCAGGTCTGTTAGTGACTCCCAGTATCTTCAAAAACAGACTGGGAGGTAGAGCCTTCAGTTTGTGTTATTAGCCTTCTATTTGTGTTTCCACAGATCCACTGAAGTTCCATCTCTCTCCACCAACCACCCCCTGTATCACCCCCTTCCCCTTTTTCCCCTGCTTTTAAACCAATCTGCCCTCCCTTCCCAGGAACCAGTCTACCACCTATTACTCCCATTAAGCTACCCTACTCTCCCTGCCTTCCCTCCCACCAAAAACTGCCTTTGTCAGCTCCTGCACACCATTTCCATGCTCTGCATATTCTGTATTGTAACCTGTTTTCTTGTCTGTATACAACATCTATTGCACGTCTGCCTGTCCTGGGTGAAGGATCCCTCCTAGGTTGCTCACCATGGGGTTTCTCTTTTTTTTCCCTGTTAAAAGGGTTTTTTGTTTTGAGTTTTTCCTCAGTCGATGTGAGGGTCTTAGGGGAGAGGGTGTTGTTATGATGTTATGTAAAGCCTTTTGAGACAAACTGTACAAATAAAATTGCTTTGCCTTGCCAAATTGCTTTGCCTTTCAGCAATATTATCAGGAAGCATCACATAAGTTTTCATTGCTATACAGATGACACCCAGTTGCATTTATCTATGAAACCAAATGAAGCAAATCAGGTCATCAGAGTTCAGTCATGTCTTAAAGAGCCTTCAGCTACCAGGCGCTTCTTCTGTGGAACCAGCTCTTAGTGTTGGTCTGGGACGCAGACACCCTCTCTACATTTAAGATTAGGCTTCAAACTGTCCTCTTTTACAAAGCTGAGCACCTCTCTGTGTTTCTGTCTCTCTCTCTGTCTCTCTCTCTGAGCTTGCAAAATGGGCAGCTATTGGCACCAAACTGCAAGTGTACTTGCCAAATTGAACAACCCTACACCACAACGCAGGTATACATACTTGGATACAAGGAATCAGGAGGATCTTTCTCCAAGATTAGAAACAAAATAGGAAGAACAGCACTGCTGTAGTGAGAGGGGGTTGGTGATACCACCGTGTAGGGAGAAAGACAACTGCAGGAAGGGGCAAATAATTCCTCCGAAGATCCCAGAGACTGGCTGCACAACAGACAACCAATCCTGGAAATGGCCATTGGCAACAAAGTGATCCTAAAAGCAAAGGAGGGGTCATCACAGCTAGTTTATTGTTCATAGCAGAAGGAGTTATGGCTGCTAACCAGGGAAAAATATGACTGGAGGAACCTGTAGACCTCACCTACATCCAGTCAGCTAACTATGATCAGTAAATTTGGGGGCAAGTTACACTATGATGTACAGTCATACCATATGTCACACTGAAAAGCAAAATAATAAAATTAAATCTCAAACATCTTACTGCAAGGAAACATGCAGAAAAAACATTTGTATGGGATAGAAATGGTCGAAGTATTCTGCTCAACAATTTAAAAAAAATGCTCCCATATAGCCTATCATATGTGAAAATGGTTGCTACAGATGACATCTGTCCCAGGGATGAGGACTCAGCAGGATGTGAGAAAAGGAGTAAATGTTTTGCTCAGTGTTTGCTTGCCTCACTCGGACTTAGATGTTCTGAATTCACATCAAATTTATCCAGACTTGTTAGTAAAAGTGAAGGAATCCACCATGCTTCATGTAACGGCTCTGTAATAGCTGCTTTGTTCCAATTCAGGTGGTTCCTTAGGTTCCTTGGTGAGGCAGTTGGGCTCAGATTCAGCAGGAGGAAGTGGTCAAGAGGAAGGAATGACAGCGGTCATGCCCCCCGACAATGTTCCTCCTCCCTCTTCTGCTGTCTCTGTGTGCATGGGTGGAAGTAGCTGAGCAGTAGCAGCAGAGCTGAGCATCAGACCCTCATGTCTCAGCAGTACACCCTCTGTCTATTGAGATCTTTAGACTCAAGTGCTTCTAAGCATCTGGATTGGGATTCTACAGCATTACAGCATCAAAGACCCCAGCTCTGGGCCAGTGATGCTAGAACTGGACTTTGCTCTTCTTTGCTTTCAAGCAGATGAGCACATGTAAGCTACAACTTGCAGCCAAGGTAGGAACCAGACTACACAATCTGTGCTGTTTGGACTGATCAGTGAATAACTATTTGTTTGTTTTACAGAGCAGAGGTGGCGGCATTACTATTTCTTATTTGTTTTTGTTCTGCCAAAAGAAATAAATAGAAAAATCTCACACGTAATAGATTTCAAATATTCCTATGATAAATTAATTTTCAATTGTAAATCATCACATCAAAAATGTTTTAAAAAGGAGAAATCCTCACCAGTGATCCACCATGTGATTAAGTAAAAGTTCAAATTAATTCAATTTACACAATAGTGTTCGAGACAAATTTATTTTGATCAATATTTGAATTCAACTTTCTCAATATTTAGAAAACATGAGAACATGTGAGCTGTTTCTAAATGATGGAGGAAACATGATGATAAAACCATTTAAAGAGAGAAAACCTGCTTTTACCTCTGAACACACTGAAATAAAGTTTTATTGAACCACTTGTAACTGGGGAAAAGTGTAGTAATAACATCAATAATCACTAATCAGAGGAAGCAAAGATGGAAGAGCATCTCATTTGTTTGTCAGGTGTTTGTTTGTGAGTCAGTGATTCTGAAGTTGATTTAAGATTTAATTCAGGATTTGAATGATGATTATTTGCATGAAGCAAATGTTGATGAGTCGCACAAAATATGATCCACATTTCACCAGCTGATGAATGCTGACACAACAAATCTTCATTATCATCATCATCATAAGGCTGACTTCAAAAGGACTTGGAATTACAGGAAGAGTTCAACTGTTATTCAGAATGAAATAAATCTCAGCTCAACATGTGGTGTTACTATGGTGATGTCTTGCTGAGGACTTGTACTTGCAAAGTATGTTACAGATTAGTCACAAACACACACACACACACACACACACACACACACACACACACACACACACGCACACGCACGCACACACACACACACACACACACACACACACACACACACACACACACACACACATAAACACACACACACACCTCCAGGTCTCAGGCTCCTGGTTTCAGACTAATTCTGCTGGTCTCATTTTCTTTGTCTCAGACTTCTGGTCTCAGACTCACTATTCTGGTCTCAGACTCCTGGTCTCAGATTTATTCTCCTGGTTTGAGACTCATTCTCTTGGTCTCATTCTCCTGGTCTCAGCCTAATTCTCCTGGTCTCAGAATGACTCTTCTGGTCTCATTCTCCTGGTCTCAGATTCATTCTCCTGGTCTCAGACTCCTTGTCTCAGACTCATTCTCCTGGTTTCACACTCCTGGTCTCATTCTCATGGTCTCAGACTGACTCTTCTAGTCTCAGAGTGATTCTCCTGGACTCAGATTCCTGGTCTTGGAGTTTGATTTTGAGTGAAGATAGGGTTAGAACCTCTACGACCTGTCAAATGAACATTATGTTAGACTGAAGAGAAACATTCACTGTGTTTGAGAATATGACCTGCAGCAGAAGCAAATAGTCAACACTGCACTGACACATATCATATCATCATATCACTTCCATAATCATTTGATGTAGCCAATGTGTTTGTAGCAGTTATTTATCTCCACAGTGGCAACCACAGATGCACAACATGATGATCCATGTGTCCTTGTCAGTGTCCAGTGCTCCCTCTCATTCAGCTCTGTGTTTAATCTACACCAACTCCTAAGGGAAACATCTAAGCTTCTCCCTGACTGAGTTTGCCTGATGACCAGAAAAACAGCAAACAGAAAAAACAGAATGAGCAAGGACTGTTTGTGTGTTTTAAATTCAGTATAATTATGAGAACTGGGTCCTGCTCATGAACTGACCTTGATGCCTAGTCTTGACGAGGGGCCCATCTCATTTGGGGACTTCGCTATTTAGAGTGGCTTGCAAAAGTACTCATACCCCTTGAACTTTTCCACATTTTTTCACGTTACAACTACCAACAAATATATTTAATTGGAATTTTGTGTGAAAGACCAACACAAAGTGACACACAATTGTGAAGTACAAAGAAAATTATACATGATTTAAATTTTTTTCACAAATACAAAAACTGAAAAGTGCAGTGTGCAAAAGAGTTCAAGGGGTATGAATACTTTCGCAAGCCACTGTATTTGCCTCTGAGCCGACCTGGGGCAATGTAAGGTGTAGCTGGGGTTTGTAGAGATTCAAGTTAGGCTACAGCTTCGGACTAGCATCATAGCCTTCTACAGCTCCTGGAGAGAGATGTGGTTTGCTAGCAACTTTTCTTTAATCCTCCTTTGCCTCTGCCTTCATTAACTCCTGCACACCATTTCCATCTGTGCATATTCTGTATTGTTACCTGTTTTCTTGTCTGTATACAACATCTATTGCACGTCTGCCCGTCCTGGGTGAGGGATCCCTCCTCTGTTGCTCACCATGAGGTTTCTCTTTTTTTTCCCTGTTAAAAGGGTTTTTGTTTTGAGTTTTTCCTCAGTCGATGTGAGGGTCTAAGGGCAGAGGATGTTGTTATGATGCTATGTAAAGCCCTTTGAGACAAACTGTTTGTAAAAATGGGCTATACAAATAAAATTGCCTTGCCTTGCCTTGCCTTGCCTTTTTCTCCAAAGTTAACTCGTCCATAGAGACGAGTGGGGTGAAGAATGAAGGTCTGGTCAGACACCTGCCTCGCTACATAGCTATTATTACCCTTGGACATAGAGAACATACATCTACACAAGCCTTCTTGTCAATTATCTTTATTGTTTTCTGTCATTGTTGCTGTACATCCCAGTGAAGTTCATCAGGATGGTAGAAAACTCTCTAAAGGAGGATTTGAAAAAGGCCAGGGGTGTGATCCAGGTATCTGAGCCTGATGACACAGAGCTTTGGTCCTGTGGACTGGGACTGTCATGCAGAATATGCTACTGAGCATAATGCACAATAGCAATATGAACAATATGCATGTTCAGAGGACACCACTGTGGATGACACCAGCACCACAGGTACAAACAGACACAGTAACAGATGTTGGCTGTGAATTCAACATAGTCTTTTCATGTTCTGTTTGAATTCAGCCTGTCCAGTATCAGTTCTGTAGATCCCTGATGGTTTTTTCACTCTTCACTTTAAAGCTCCATATTTTATATTAAGGATTAAGGTCCATATTTAAACTTCTCCAGTGTTTTATCTGAAGTGTTGATATCCATAGGAAGATATGTTTGCGGTTTAAGAACCATTAAGAACCAACCACCTTGTCTGTCTCTCTCTCACCCAATCAGATGAGAAGCTCTAAGCCAAGGTTGGATGGTGGGTCTATTTGAGTGTGGTTGAGGGCAGTGACTGCTTTGTTGTCCTGACGGCTGGTTTTAAGGCTCATTTTCCAAATACAGGCTGGGAGCATTTCTCTGTGGACTGAGACCTTTGATACTTTCACAGTATTGATATAGAACCTAGACCGGCTTTATAATCAAAGACCACATGGAGGTCTACCTTTAGACTGTGTGGACCTTTAACATCTACCTTTAGACAGTATGGACCTTTAAACCTTTAGACTATATAGGCCTTTAAGATATACTTTTAGACTGTATTGTAGACTGTACTGTTGTATTATCAACTGTACTTGCTCTACTTTGTGTTAAATCTGTCTGACCTGTTACAGTGAATACAGACTGGAATAAAGAGAAACTGGATGTGAAGTTTTATTTTCAGCCTAATGTATTGTGATAATGAATATCTGTTGTGTATTGGACCATTTTTCATTTCTCCCAGGGGAAACAGGCTTTTGGCACTGGTAGCCTTGGAATTCACTCATGCTTTACCAGATAAGGATCATAAAGTTAAGCAACAGCAAGTCAGTGTTTAATTTTTCATGCAATGAAAGGAGAGGATATTCAGCTCTGCCTGTGCATGATAACAAAGGTGACATTGTGTAGTTTTTCCCATGACAAGACGCACACTAACAATGAATTGTTTCATTAACAGGTTTAAAGTGTAGAGGTAGAACACAGCATTATGACATTGTGTGATTGAAAAATATGAGGATACAGATGGTAAGGCTGAAAAATGGAACACAACATCAAAACCCAGGAGATGTAGATATGTAGATATCATGTATTAATGTGACACAAGAAGGCATAATAGGCCTAAGCACAGTTTGCTCGGTTGACCTGTTTTTGATCATCAATGATTGAAGGATATGATGTTGTGATGGATGAAGGTTGTGATAGACCAGCATCAAGTGAGTGTTGGAAGATGTAACACAAAGGACTGAGATTTTCATTGCCAAAGACCTAAGACATTTTTCAGTAACTGATAATGAAGGATTTCAAAAACAAACCGGATCTCAAATACCTGGTCCTCAGCAAACCTGCAGTTCCTGCTATGCACAAGGATGTGACGTAAAAGAAGCTCAGAGAGTCACAATAACCAAACACATTTTAGGCTTCACAAAGATACTGTAACTGTCACAGCCTGCTGTAACTCTGAGAGAGGGCAGCCTCCAGCTCTTTGCACTGCTACCGCCACTTTGGCTTCAAAACTAGTCAGACTGCCATGGACAGAAGTATATAAGCAATCACTCAGTAGAACTGCTACCTTGACCAACAAGTGTTGGTCAAGGTAGCAGTTCTACTGGGTGTGCTGTGACTGTTAACACAGACTCACAATGCAACACGTGGGACACTGGAATTATTGTGAGATCAAACAACAGTATTGTCACATATTTATTATTATTAGTTCTGTACCCCAGATTAGGTATAAATTAGGCCATGTTAAACTAAGATCTTCAGAATTTTTTTTCTGCCTCCTCTGTATGTAGAGAGCTGCCACTGGTGAGGAAAAAGAGGAGAACGCAGTAGGAGCCACAAGATGAAACATGACGCACATTATGCAAAAGAACACAGCCTGAAAGCCTCAGCACCATGACCTCTTGCAAAAACAATAGCATGTAAGGACTTCTTGAGACTTTTTCAGCCAGAAGAGTCCAAGAGAGCAACAGACCAACAGATAGACATGTACAGGAAACAGCGACAGCGAGAAAGAAAACACATTTATTCCATGCTCCTCCTTCCACACCTCTGGAAGAAGCATCCCCCTCTGTTCCCACTACCTAAGTTCCAAGTGACAGCAGGAAATACTGTGAACTGTCAGAGTGCAGCATTAAAATGTCAACATGATGATTTCCTACAAAAACATTTCCTGTGAAGATATTCAAATAATAAAAAAAAAAAAAAAATCAGGTTTTCGTTTGGCAAAAGGTTGTCAACTATCTTTCACAGGTCACATTTAACAAGCTTGTTGTCAGAGGTTGGAGCTCAGTTTCAATTGCAGGTTTAAAAACACCCATCCAAAGAAGAGATGTTAATGGAGAAAACATGCCACTTCTTCATCTACTTCAATTGAGGCATCTAACCAGTGTGTAGAATTTTCATCACATAATTTTCCTAATTATTGTTAATGTTTCTGTAGATGAGTTTTGAAGGTCAAAGTGAGCTGCTCCATCATTGCCATCTTGTCAGAACCTGACTCCACCGAACCCATTACTATAACCCTCAATAAATTGTAGTTTATATGAGTGAGTTATATGAACATTCACCCCCTGTACAGTTGTCATGAAGGAGAAAATTAGCTACAGAGGCCAAAACTATTTTTGTACCAGGTCGTGAACATGTTTATTTCTGTAAAGTTGAACATTCTAACAGACTCTCGTGGTCTGTAGAGGAACTGCAGTTCTTCAGTGTTGGCTTTATTCAGCCCTGGAGGATGCCACTTAGTTATTATAAAATGTGCATTAACATGGAAATGTGCTTGTACTTTCTTATGATGCTGCAGGTAATGATTGTTATGCACCTGAATTCATTGTGGATTAATTTGAGTAAGACTTATAGTAAGTAAGGAGTCAGGAAATAGTGAGAAATTATCCAAAGATCATAGAAAATAAATGAATCAAATAACAGGAAAAATCAGCAGATACTCACATTAGAACCTGAGAATAAGACATGGAACATGGTATTTCTGCATAAAAATCATTTAAACCAGTTTCAAAATAAGATTAATTTCTATAAAACATCATGTTTTATAGGCTCTTCATATGTTTTGTGTGTAAAACAAATATGTACAACATTGATGTGCAATGGCTCATCTAGTAGAGTATATTGTCCACTGATCGTAACAGTGGCAACAGCAACATCTATTTTTAGCTTCCGCTAATATTTCTTCTTCTCTGGTAAACAAAGTAAACAAGATGTGAGCAAAGTCACTTAGTTCAGAGAAGTTTGTGCTCACATGAAGATTTTCTTCAAATGATGATGAATAATGTAATGAGGCTTGTAAGGAGGCAAAGCTGCCTGCAGGAAATAAGGGCATGTTCTTGGCCTTGTAGCGCTCACCCAGATGAAATTATCCCACCACCCTTAAAATCTCTTTTCCCATTCTCTTGTCTCCACTAGTTTTACAAAAAGAGATTATACAAATAATCACAACTGCATTTGATTTTATTACAATGCACTACTATCTAGCTTCTTTCACAATATTACATTTATACTGTGCAGGCTGGTTTACTGTCATGGTTTACTAGGAAACCTATTAAGTAATAGTGGCCAGACTATGCAGTAAGATGCAGTAACATGCATTTTTCTCACCAAGGTAAGAAATCCAGATAGTTCACATGTTCTTAACAAGTGTGAATGTACTCTACAAGATGGAAAAATAACTTTTTACACAGCTTCCTGCACATTTAAGTTTGTGGTACTATTGTCTAAAGTCCCTTTGTCTGCTTTGTGTGATTCTCTGCAGACTTCTCTGTCATATGTGAAGCCTGGCTCTGACAATACCTGATGATGAGGTGCAGCTGCAGTTTTCTCCTGAAGGGCTGCTTTCACTAAGCTGGTCTACAGTGTTTCATCCAAATACAGACACAATGATTTAAATGGAAGAGATGGTGACAGGTTGTCAGGTACCAGAGAAGGGAACTATAGATGGCAAAAGACGGGGGGAAGACAGTTAATATGTATAGCTGAGCTGATTAATAGAAAATAGGTGAGGTCAGGAGTCTGGCGGGGGTGGAGAGGCACAGGTGACAGGAATTATGACACTCATGCTGGCTGATGTTGAGCCAGTTAAAGAGCTCTTTATCTACATCTTCATCCACTGCCAAGTAAACTACAGCCACCACATCCATGGCTTGACAGGCGTCAAGCCATGGATGAGGGACCTGTATTATTTTTATAGACATCTCTGTCCCACATGTCCTGTCTGAATCTGTACTAGCTCAACCCCACCACCATGTGACAGTAACTGTGACATCAGAGGAGGAACAAAGCTCAGAATAGGTGCTGTTGCACTGCAGGTGCAGCAGAGGATGATACTGGACAGGTGAGGCAGCTGTCATACTGAGAATTTACAACAACCACTCAAATGTAAAAGAAAATATGACAATAAAAATGCTAAAATAGAAACCTCTCAGTAAATGTACAGGTTGTGAGGATGATGACCAGAATATTAATAGTGTGATTTAGTTATAAATTATATTTCTGTTAACATTTTATCATATTTAAACTCCTGCACCAATCCTGAATTTCACACAAGAAAGGTGGAGTCTAACTGTCTGAGACATTAGGACATCTGAAACAGTCTCCAGTCTTGTACAGTTGGACTGACATCCTTCGGGTGACAGTCCTCTGGTCCTCCTGAGTGAGTCATCTGGGTCTCTGGGCTCTCTGGTTGATAGTCTACTTACTCTCTGGTTTACAGTCTTCTGATACTATGGGTGTCCTCTGGTCCTCCTGATTGATAGTTCTTTTGTCCTCCTGAGTGTCAGTCATCAGGTTCTCTGGGTGACAGTCCTCTGGTCCTCCTGGATCATGGTCCTCTGGGTGATGGTCACTGGGTCCTCCTATGTGATGGTCATCTGGTATTCTGGGTTACGTCCCCTGGACCTCTGAATGCTGCTTCTCTGCTCCTACTAGATTCTGGTCCTGTGCATGATGGTCCTCTGGTCTTCAGGGTTCAGTGGTCCCCTGGTCCTCCTGGATGCTGGACTTCTGCGTGAAGTTCCTCTGATCCTCTCGGTGACAGCACTTTGGGAGGGTGACAGTGTCAGCAAAGTAAGCCTTTAACAGACAATAAATAGGCAAGGCAAGGCAAGGCAATTTTATTTGTATAGCCCATTTTTGCAAACAGTTTGTCTCAAATGGCTTTACATAGCATCATAACAACATCCTCTGCCCTTAGACCCTCACATCGACTGAGGAAAAACTCAAAACAAAACCCTTTTAACAGGGAAAAAAAGAGAAACCTCATGGTGAGCAACAGAGGAGGGATCCCTCACCCAGGACGGGCAGACGTGCAATAGATGTTGTATACAGACAAGAAAACAGGTAACAATACAGAATATACACAGATGGAAATGGTGTGCAGGAGTTAATGAAGGCAGTTTTTGGTGGGAGGGAAGGCAGGGAGAGTCAGGCAGCTTAATGGGGGTAATGGGTGGTAGACCGGTTCCTGGGAGCGAAGAGCAGGTCGGTTTAACAGCAGGGGTAAAAGGGGAAGGGGTTGATGCAGGGGGTGGTTGGTGGAGAGAGATGGAGCTTCAGTGGATCTGTGGAAACACAAGAGAGAGAGAGCCAGACACCAAGGCCAAACAACAAGGTGCAGTAGATAGTGAAAATGATAATTTAAAGTATGGGAGAGGAGAGGAGAGGAGAGGAGAGGAGAGGAGAGGAGAGAGCTCCATGTAACCTGATGTGTCCCCCAGCAGTCTAAGCCTATAGCAGCATAAAAATGGTTCAGAGCTACCTGAACCGGCCCGAACTAAACGCTCTGTCGTAGAGGAAGGTTTTAAGCCTAGTCTTAAATGTAGTGAGAGTGTCTGCCTCTCTGACCCATGGAGAGAGTTGGTTCCACAGTAAAGGAGCCCAATAACTGAAGGCTCTACCTCCCAGTCTGTTTTTAAAGATACTGGGAGTCACTAACAGACCTGCATTCTGGGAGCGAAGTGCTCTGGTAGGATAATAAGAGACTATGAGGTCTTTCAAATAGGAATAATAAAGATAAAGAATAGGTAATTAAGTGGCAGCAATCAAGACAGTTGGTCATGATCTTGTAAGATATCTGCTTTTTTAAATTTGATTGATGGACATTGAAATAATTCATAACTATTGACTGTGATCATTATCACTGAGGAAGCTCACAAACAGACGCCATGTTAAATGGACTCAGTAACACAATTTTAACCTGTAGCTGAAGAAAATCAGCTCCTGTGAGGAGAGTCAGGCTGAAATTTAAGTCTGTTTGAATGTTTTTCTTGTTTCACAGAAAATGTCCCTGTGTGTATTTTTAGTTTGTATTATTCAGCCCTCTTCACTGTCATTGTGTTCTTATTGTCATGACCTCCAGGCTTTTGTCTTGACCTGAAAACTGATTCAAGGTCTATTGTAGAACAGCCAATTGTGTGTGTGTGTGTGTGTGTGTGTGTGTGTGTGTGTGTGTGTGTGTGTGTGTGTGTGTGTGTGTGTGTGTTTGTGTGTGTGATGACGCAGGAGGTGTTGCCCTATAAAGAGACCTCTGGTCCAGGAGGAGGACAGGGGGTCTCAGTCAACACTCGCCTGTAGCATTCAGGTAAGACCATTATACTTCAGACTCACTGTTTGATGATGTGGGGAGGATGTGGTCATTGCGCGCGTGTGTGTGTGTGTGTTTGTGTGTGTGTGTGTGTGTGTGATGACCCAGGAGGTGTTGCCCTATAAAGAGACCTCTGGTCCAGGAGGAGGACAGGGGTCTCAGTCAACACTCACCTGCAGCATTCAGGTAAGACCATCATACTTCAGACTCACCCTTTGATGATGTGGGGAGGATTTGGTCAGTTTGTGTGTGTGTGTGTGTGTGTGTGTGTGTGTGTGTGTGTGTGTGTGTGTGTGTGGGTCTGGGATGCAGCATCATCGATACGGAACCTGACTGAGGCTGAACAGGGCATGTGTGTAATGAAACAATAGGAGACGTGGAGTCAGATTCTGAAGACCAGCTCAACTGCACACAGTGACCATTGAGACATCCATGACATTGTGACAGTCTCCAGGTCATCCCTGTGGCCCTCAGCTCACCTACAGAGAGACCAGCGCACAATCTAACTTCTTGACATCATGTTGAGTGTGGACAGACAGGGGACCAGAGTCTAGTCTAGGCCCCACTGAAGTTTCCAGAATTTAAATTTTGATTGATTTTGACTGGATCCTTAAATGCCATCTGAAGGGGTGGACACTTTGAAAGTGAGGCTGCAGTGGACTCATGTTGTAACACTGACTGTGCACCATGTGATGGACACATGGCAGCTTCTGTCCATCACATGGTGCACATGTGGGTTAAAGACAAAACTCTGCTCCCTTTATTTTCACAGCATGTTTGTCTGTAGTAAAATTCAGATTAACTCCTAGTTAATGTTAGCTTGGTCTGACCTTTTCCCATTATTCATCTGCCTTAAAATTAAGCAAAGAGCTCTCAGATTAAAACTGATTTTATTTTAATTTAGCATCAACATGGCAGACATTTGTTGACCTAAAATGTCAGTTTATGTTAGAGGAAAAAACAAAACACAGTGGTGGTGCCACGATACAAAGTAAGATGGGCACAGACTGAGGTGATGTCACAGCTGCTCCTCACTGACAGAAGTTACACCATCACTAGGACTGTACTTGTGGATGATTGTTCACCAACTCTCACCAGACTTCAGATTAGACTTCATGGTCATTGTTCATTAAAATTATTGATATACTGATCCTACTCTGATATTCAGGTATTTAAGACAGGATCCAGATCCAGATATGGATCCAGATCCAGATTCATGGTTCACATCACATTTATTTGATCATGAGTTTTAGTTAGATTTGTATTAATTTAAAAATAAATTTTTAATAATAAAACTATTGATAAGCAAGCATGAGACAGACACACATAGAGACATACACATACACATACACACAGACACCCACAATGAATTATTGATCTGTAATGTTTTTCTTCTATGTGGGGATGTTGGTGCTGACATCAGATGTCTGATCATCAGACTGGTCCACAGAGACCAGGTTCCAGCTGACTACTACTCCATGTTAAAGGGGACAGGAAGTGTGTGAAACATATTTCCACTGTGGCTGTAATGTTAAATAGAATCAATGCTGACAGACACAGTGGTTTGTTTACGGTATATTTATCTGGCAACAAACTTGTGTGGTTTGTGAGCTGCCATTTTGAAGCTTCCAATTTGTAATTTGTCAGCCATCTTGGATTTTTGAAACCAGAAGAAACCATATTTGGAGGAGATGGTGGAGCTGAGGAGGAGTGAGGGGTGGATCTGACCTGCTCTGTACTCTAGACCAAGACCACAATCCTGATTGTGTGGTACAGTCAATCACACAATAGCCACACCCCCTAACTCATACCCTGCTTTATAGTCTATTTTCCTCTTAATGGACCATCATTTAAAAAATGAACATAAAGTTGTATTAAAGACTTGAAACTAGAGACTGAGACCATAAACTCATTAAGAAAACATTTACTGAGCTAATAATTCAGGAGAGAAGTAGGGACATTTTCCTATCGACTTCAATACAATCTGACTTCTTTTTACGACCAGTGGAGTCGCCCCCTGATGGTCATTAGATAGAATGCAAGTTGTTCTCTATTTTACAGCTCCAGAGTCTACGTCCAGGTTTATATACAGCCTGTGGTGGTCGCACATCTGACAACTACAGTCTGCAAGATGATGACCATGTGACCAGATGACACCACACAACACAATCATGTTATCTTAATGTACCTGTAGTGTTATTATAATGTCTAACAGGAGCTTTTGATGGCATCATATTATATCATCATTTCTCAGTACATCTGTTTGGTGGTGTCATGTTACAATGTGTGACATCATCATTGTGCAGGTTGAAGAAGCAATATACAAAAGGAGTCACCAATATGATGTCATCATGGTAAAGATGTGTTTTATACAGAATTTTTTTTTCTGATAATTTAGATGTTATATCATATGATGCTGAATGACATCATCATGTTGTGATGCCAAATGACAAACAGGACATGGTGTGGTTCAGTGACACAGTGTCCCAGGTGATCTGCTGCATGCTCAGCCTCACCTCCACAAGAATCTGACTCACTTCTGTCTGCTTACACAGGTCCCTCAGCTGCTCCAGCACTCTGACTGGGACAATGTCACGACTCTTTGTTGCTCTGATGATGGCTGCTTTGTCAACAGAGGTCTACACCAGCAGCTCTGTGACATCCATCCACTACAGTGAAGGTACAGTCAGATGTCTGAAGTAAATTGTCTACATGTCAGTAGTTGCAGGGCGTCAACTACACTGTGTGTTCGACCACAGGACTGTTCACAGATACTCTCAGAGCTCAGTACAATACAATGGTGTAGACAGCTGCTGGGTGAACTCAGGTGCAGGGTCAGGTTCATCAGAACTAGTCCCGAGGCGTGTTGGTGAATATCTGCTCGTCATAGAGAGGAGACATCTCGAAATATTTTATAAATAATAAATTAACTTATACACCTACACCCATCTTTACCAAACCTGACTGACCATGAATGTAGCTGTACTTGAATAGCATTCACATGAATACACACAAAGAGGTTGCTAGGCAACACACTTCACTCTTACTTCTACCTTCAAACAAGCTGGAATCTATGGATAAAGAAAAGCAAAAGAACAGGACATGTAGTGTGAGTAGATGTATTTAAGTGTAGCTATTGCTACACAGCTGACATTACCATTAGCAGCAGTTTACCTGTCAGTCTAGAAGAAATGCTGTGAGCTCAGATTTACTACTTCACTTAAACACTTTAATGCTCAATTTAGAAATAATAAAAGGCAAGCTAAACTGAAGGGGCAATGAGGAGCAGGACCGATGACACAGGAGAGGGATTTGCTTTTCTCTTATCTTAGGCAAGGTTGCATGCAGGGTGAGGGTTTCCAGGCTTTGGGAGTGGGTAAAAAAGAGTCTTTGATTTGGCAGATCGGTAGTGGGTGTAAGGATGGTTTCCAGGGTGTTGGAGTGAAGCAAGGGATCACTGGAGTTGCCAAATCAATGAGGACCAGAATTAAAGCTGAGCAGATAAGTACATTTCCAAGAAGGTGGACAAGGCTGGAGCTCAGCAGGCAGCAGGCAGAGGTTCAGCTGTAGGGTTTACCACTGTTGAGTGTGTAATGAACTGGTTAAGACTGGAGAGGAAGACCAGTTACTTGTGCTGCAGGAGGTGGCTTGTGGTAATCAGTGCAATGTACAACAGGTGAGAGCAACAGGTGAGGTGGGAGAGCAAAAGTGGGTCAGGCACGCCCAGTCAGAAACACAGACACACAGAAACACACACTGATAGACCAGGGGGCTGAACTGAGGTCATGTCTAAGCTCATGGTCTTACATCTCTAAAAACACTGCTCCTACACTTTCCATGATGCATCATGATAATGTCTTTGATTGGACTGTCCCTGGAAAGAGAGAAATTGAAATATTAAAATCAAAACTCAGTGGTTTGTTTTAAAGTTCATGTATAATATGTATGTTGTATTATGTTTTTCTGATTTGATATGAGAGTTAGTAGTAGTAGTTAGTAGCTTACCTGATAGAGCGCATGGTATTTAGGCTAAATGGTGTATTGAATCTGACCTGTGGCCCTTTGCTGCATGTCATTCCCTCTCTGTCCCCTCTCTGTATGGCTAGGATAAAGGTGAAAATGCCTGAAAAAAAAAATACCTAAAAAGAAAGAGTTAATGAAAACTAAAACTGTGAGTCAAATCTTTGCCTTGTTTCTCCTTCAGATCAGATGATACTCAATGCCCTGAGAGATTTAAGCCATGCATCATTGCTGCCATCAGCAAAGAATTCTGTGGATTTAGCTGCTGATAAGAGCCATTCAGCTGATGGGAAGTTTCCCAGGACAGGATGGTGGATCCCAAAGGTGGTTCTCCCTCAGACTGCAAAGAAACGTCATAATGTGTCCTCATATAACATGAACTCCTTTGGTCTACGTTATGGGAAATGACATCACATTTGATGCCTGCCGTTTTTTCAATTTTATTTCATTTTTATGTTTGAAAATAAAGTCACTGTTTAACACTCATTAAAATGTGTTTAGGATGGTAAAACATCAACGAGGCTTTGACACTTCACAGGAGACTTTATTTTACATAGCAAATAATAAGTACCGATGATCTCAGCCACAGAGGTTCACATCTAGAGATCAGGTCCACATCCAAAGACCAGGCCCACATCCATAGACCAGGCCCACATCAAAACACCAGGTTTACATTTAGAGATCAGGTCCGCATCTAGAGATCAGGTCCACATTTAGACACCAGGTCCACATCCAGAGACCAGGTCTATATGCAGAGACCAGGTCTATATGCAGAGACCAGGTCCACATCCAAAAACCAGATCCAGATCTAGAGACCAGGCCCAAATACGGAGACAAGGCCCAGATCAAGAGGCCAGGTCCACATATAGACACCAGGTCCAGATTCAGAGACCAGGCTCACACCAAAACATCAGGCCGTCATCCAGAGACCAGGTGAACATCCAGAGACCAGGTTCACATCTAGACACCAGGTCCTCATTGAAAGACCAAGCCCACTTTAAGAGACCAGGCTCACATCAAAACACCAGGTCCACATCCAGAGACCAGGTGAATATCCAGAGACCAGGTTCACATGTAAAGAACAGGCCCAGATCTAGACACCAGGTCCACATCCAGAGACCAGGTCCACATCTACACACCAGGTCCACATCCATAGACCAGGTTCATATACAGAGATCAAGTTCACATTCAGAAACTAGATTCACATCTAGAAAACAGATTCACATCCATAGACCAGGTCCACATGTAGAGACCAGGCTCACATCAAGAGACCAGGTCCACATCCAGAGATCAGGTCCACATCTAGAGTCCAGGTCAACATCTAAGAACCAAGAACCATCTAAGAAACATCTAAGAACTAAGAAATCCACATCCAGAAACCAGGTCCACATCCAAAGACCAGGTTCACATACAGAGACCAGGTCGACATCTAGAGACCAGTTGCACATCTAGAAACTAGGTCACCATCCAAAAACTGGGTTACTGAAACTAGATTCACACCTAGAGACCAGTATCACATCAAAACACCAGGTCCACATCTAGAGACCT
Source organism: Rachycentron canadum (assembly GCA_038496675.1). Taxonomy (NCBI): domain Eukaryota; kingdom Metazoa; phylum Chordata; class Actinopteri; order Carangiformes; family Rachycentridae; genus Rachycentron; species Rachycentron canadum. Next base: position 22,754,306 of record CM076649.1, read on the forward strand.
GCTCCGCCTCCAGAGACCAGGCTCACATTAACATACCAGGTTCACATCCATAGACCAGGTCCACATCAAAACACCATGTTCACATCTGGAGATCAGGTCTAAAATCAGAGACAAGGCTCATATCCAGAGACCAGGCTCACATTGAAACGCCAGGTTCACATCTAGAGACCAGGTCCACATTCAGAGACCAGGTTCACATACAGAGACCAGCTTCACATTTAAAAACCAGATTCACATCCAGAGAACAGATTCACATCCAGAAACCAGGCCCACATCAAAACACCAGGTTCACATCTAGAGATCAGGTTCACATCCACAGACCAGGCTAACATCCAGAGACCAGGGTCACTTGAAACACCTCATAATTAGAGACCAGGTCCACATCTAGAAACCAGACCCACGTTTAGAGGCCAGGTCCATATCCAGAAACCAGGTCCACATCCAGAGACCAGGTGTACATGCAGAGACCAGGTCCACATCCAGAGACCAGGCTCATGATTAGAGACCAGGTCCACATCTAGAAAGCAGGCCCACATTTAGAGACCAGGTCCACATCCAGAGACCAGGCTCACATTGAAACTCCAGGTCCACATCTTGAGACCAGGTCCACATTCAGAGACCAGGTTCACATACAGAGACCAGGTTCACATTTAAAAACCAGATTCACATCCAGAAACCAGGCCCACATCAAAACACCAGGTGCACATCTAGAGATCAGGTTCACATCTAGATCAGGTCCACATCCACAGGCTAACATCCAGAGACCAGGGTCACATCGAAAAACACCTCATAATTAGAGACCAGGTCCACATCTAGAAACCAGACCCACGTTTAGAGGCCAGGTCCATATCCAGAAACCAGGTCCACATCTAGACATCAGGTCCACACTCACTTACACCGTCTACATTCAGAGACCAGGTCCACATCCAGAGACCAGGCTCATAATTAGAGACCAGGTCCACATCTAGAAAGCAGGCCCACATTTAGAGACCAGGTCCACATCCAGAAACCAGGCCCACATCAAAACACCAGGTCCACATCGAAGACCAGTTCCACATCCATAGACCAGGTCCACATCTAAAGATCAGTTGCATATCTAGAAATCAAGTCCACATTCAAAGACCAGGTCCACATAGGAGAAGGATCATATGGCAAATACTGATTCAGCTGCACCTGCCTTCACATTGGGGTCAAATGTTCTGTCCTTTATAGTGGAGGAGGTCAAGGTGGCGAGACTACATCCTGGAAAGGTAGGCCAGGATGGTGTGTATCCAAGGCTGTTAAAGCTGGCTGAGCCTCTCATTTAATTTTAGTCTACATGCACTAGACCTCAAGTCACTGGACCTATTCTTACCTAGTTGAGCCAGGTGGTTTTATGTAAAAATTTTGTGATGATTTTTCAAGTGCATTTTAACACCATCCAACCCCCATTCTAAGAGGCTAGGGGGTATGTGGGTGAATCTCTCCTTCCTTCCTCTCTATCTATCTATCTATCTATCTATCTATCTATCTATCTATCTATCTATCTATCTATCTATCTATCTATCTATCTATCTATCTATCTATCTATCTATCTATCTATCTATTCTGTGTACATCACATTTATTCTTTCTTACAGCTCCTCCTCCTGCTCCTTCTCTTCCTCCTCCAGCTGTGAGGCCCATAACTCCAGGAAACGTTATACCAAGGTTGCTCTACATGTTACAAATAATTTGGTATAAAATAATCCTGTATGTTTTCTTAATATCCTTGCTGACAATAGATATTCCTGCCGCGTAGATCCAACAGTGGCTCTGGACCCAGTGTTGGCATTATTAAAGTGGTGGGCAACCTATTCCTTCTTATCATCACTTTGACCATTACTGCTTCCTGGTACAAGGGTAGTTACTAGAATCAAAGGCACTGTAAATCACATTTCATGTAACAAAATGCTCCTCTGAGTGTTATTCAGGTAATCCTCACCAGTCAAACACAGCCTGGTGAGGTGGAGAGGCACAGTGCTACTGAGTGTGCTCTGCTTTTTATTTTATTTTATTTTATTGTATTTCCATATACACATGCTCAGGACCAATTTATTCCTTTTTTTTTAATCAGACTTTTTATCATCTTTTATAATGTTGGACAAGGTCCTAATGCTATGAGATTTTAATATTCACGCTCATGACGCCACATGTGACATTGCCTCTGCATTTCATCAATCTCTACACACAAAGACAGACACACACTTGAGCTTGTTTTTACTCATGTCTTCAATATTGGATATGCTTGATCTTAAAAACCTATATTCCAGTGACCACAAGTGTTTTTTATTTGACATTTGCCCTACAATGAAGCAGCAGCCCTTCAGCCCTGTCCTCACTTGAAGCACACTCATATTATAAACATGCTGTCAATGTCACCCTGGCATTTGATGGCAGTACTGTTTTAAAAGATGAAGATATCATCACTAACACTACTATTTAACACTCATTGCTTCTCTGCGTTGGACACAGTAGTAGGAAAACTTCCTCCAAAGATCCTCCCACATAGATTAATGTTTAATTAATTAATGACACCATCTTACCTTTAGACAAAAATGCAGAAAAACAGAGTACTTGTGAAGAGCCACAAAACCTCAAGTTCAAAGACTCCATCTTAGCGAACTCATGTACACCTTTAACAATTTAGCCAAGGCTGAGAGTACTGCTTATTTTTCTTGTAACAGTTTTTCTTTGTTATCACATTACATTGTCTCGCATTGAGAGGGTTGTAATATTTTCCACCCTTTGCCACCCAACTCATTAGTGGCTCCTAAAAAACACTTATCCTGGACTTCTTTTCCCTGTATCTATAGATGACATTTCGGTCTTGACAGGACAAATGAAGCCCAACGGATGTCTGACCTGCCTCTTTCCTTTAAGCTCCATTGGACCGTGTATATTTGACATTATAAACATGCTGCTGCTCCACCTATGTTAATGAAATCAAACCTGGATCCCTTCTTTGCAAAATTTACAAGCTGATTTCTGAACTTCCTATAATTGAAGAGTGACTTGTCCAAATAATGGAGTTGCACAGTGTGTTTGATCATATTCAATCCAGATTCTGTAAAATGTCTCATACAACATTTTAATGGCAGCAGATGCAGGTAATTTCACAGTTTAAATTTATTGGATTGTAGCCCTTCATATTGGAATCCACCAGTTTAGACATCTTGTGGTCATTTCCAGAGTCTCAATGGAGTGGTCCTTGACATGTGGTGTTCCTCAGGGATCAGTTTTCGGACCCATTTTATACATACTACCACTGGGTTAAATTATCAGTTCCTTTACCAACAACACCTACATTATCTATGTATGTATGTATCTAAGTGTCACAAACTCTCCATAATAATAAACTGTTTAAGTGCCATTAAGAGCTGGATAACAACTTTTACTTTTACCTTTACTTTTGCTTTTATTTGTTGTATCTTGTTTTTAAATGATACAAACAATAGTATATCTATTTTATCAACAACTCGAAGCACTTTTAAACACATAAAAATAACCTCTCATTGGGTTTTCATGTAGCTGCATTACTCTCACTCATTTTCTCACTTACACCGATTCATGTAGATAACACAGAGACCTAAATCGATTGTTAATCACATCACGCTGTTGTTGTATTTTATTTTTTATTTCATCTTACAACACATGAATGAGAATTTTTTTTATTTCATGTTGCAGGTCAGAGGTGTGGTGTGTTGTTCAGAAGGAGAATGCATTGGTCAGCTGTTGACATTCATCCAAATATGTACGCTAACTCTGTTGCCCAGTATTAGTCATCATCATCATCATCAGGCGCCCCCACCTGACAAACAGGGTGAAGGTGTTTATGTTTTTTTCACCACAGTGAGGCAAACTGTTTTTCTATAGTTAAATATTAAAGTGGCAATAATCAGCATTTTGTATTTTAGCAGTGATTTTAGCTGAGGATGTAGGCTGTTGCATCTCCCTCTGCTTGGTATATTTACAGCATATGTCACATCCAGTCTCTGTCACAGTTAACTGTTTGTGTGTTTGGGTTAAACATATCTACATACTTCTTTGTTCAGACAGAAATGTAGAGCAAAAATGGTTTTGATTGTTCTGGTTCAGTGTTCTCCTGAGATCACAAATTTACCTCAAGCTTTCCTCAGTGAAGGAGTTGTGCTGTCACAGACCAATCAGATCCTGCTGAAGAGCATAGATCCTGGCTGAGTTCAAGGAACAACTAGATCTAAAGTGTTGTCACGGATCCAGTATGAAGCCACAAAGAGAAAGGGCAGCTCACCACAGGAGCAGTGACATTTTCCTGGCTTGTGTCATCTTCATAGTTTAGTGACTCACATGGTCCTGCAATGTGAAAGCTGCAAAAGCTCCATAAACAGGAAAACTAGAACTAAATGTGATGAAATTACTATTTACTGATGTGTATGTTCCCGTCGTGTCAACTTTGTGGTATCTTATTCCTGTCGCTGTTTTCCACTTTGTACAGACAGGGTGGTAAGGAATCAGTGTAAGGACATGGCTCAGTGCATCAGAGAGGATGACAATGAAGTCATTTAAACTGATGTGACCTTCAAACCCAAACACAGGAAGTGAACTGTCAGATACTGTCATTGCCGACAGCACCACTGTATTTGTTAAGTAATGTTAGTAGTTAGTATTAGGAAGCAGTTTTTTGCAACTTTGAAAGGAGTAAAGAAGAGATTGTGGGGGAAGATGAGCCACAACAACCAGAGCCACATGTCTGAATATCTGATGAAGATCAGTCTCCTCTGGAGCCGCTGAGGTCTCTGACATCAGTTTGCCTTCTCAAACATATCACCTCTCCTGATGTCAGCTTGTTTGAGGAATACTTCTCAAAGAGATCTCTTATATATGATCTGTAATTTTTCAGTCTTTGTGAAGTTCAATTTTTTTACTGTCTCTATGTGTATCATACTGTATAATGTTGAACTCTCATTGTAAGATTACATCGGTGTGAAGTAACATGCTATAATTCTGATTTGCTGAGAAGCCTATAGCTGCATGTGGAATGTATTCATATTATGTTATATTATATATTCATGGTTTCATCTAACTCTTGTAATATCACCACTTTTTCCTGGTTATCAATGAATGTGCGTCATTGTAACATGTGGATTAATGATCCCATAAAGACACACAGTGAATCTGTCAGACAATATAACTCAATTATCTTCATTCAACAAAACAACAACAATTCAACATCAAAAACGAGAAATGACCATAAAATGAGATGAAAAAACAAATCCCCTACAACTTCAGGGTTTGTTTTGCACTTCGAGAAGCTTTATAAATAACCCATAATACTGGTCAACAACTGAATGGTGTCCCTGCTGCATCTTTCACCGCTGTAACATGTTCTGCTCAGACCATTGAGGAGCTGCTGGAGAAAAACTGACAGATATATAACACATCTCATTATCTCTGAGGGATTTCTAATATAAAAGATATGTCAATGAGCCAAGAGCACAACATACTGAGTTGAAGAAGGGGATGTTCACAGCTGACACCACAAATCCTAAAGCCATGGGAAAGAAGGACCTACAGCAGGAAAGAGATTATTCAAATGATAGTGTTCCCAGATTAATCTGGCAACATTAGTTATCATTATAACCATGGGAGAAAGATGAATTTGCAGCCTACTTTTTCTGTTCTTCTAAAACCCTATCTGAGCTTACCTGAACAAAAGCACAAAGCCATAACTCTCCACCAGCATCCCAATGAATGGCCAGCGGCAGAGCACCAGAGACACACCTCCAAGGAAGAAAAAGGACCCTTTAAACTTGTGTCTTTGAAAGAAGAAGTGGGAAGTTCTTCTAAAGCCAATGATGAATGTCAAACCAGTCAAGAACAGGATCTCAAGAGAAATCAGACAAAAAAAAAGAGAGGAAATTAAACACACACATCATCACTGCTTTATTCTGCAACTTCTCCTTCTCCAAACATTCTTCATTCAAATATTTTAACCTATTCCTCGACTTCAATGAGTCCATTGTGAGGTATGAGGTATTTCATTATTAGCCCATTAGAAGCATGATTAGTCTGTTAACTCCATTATTAGCCTGTTAAATTCATCATTAGTTATTAGCATTATGACTAGCTCATTAGCTTCATGATTAGCCTTATTATTAAGGGTCTCCAGACCCTCAAGACATTAACTGAACTGTAGCCACTATGCACAAACCATATGACTTAATAGTAAATGAATACTATTAGTGACTGTGTAATATAGTATTATGAATATTGAAACAATAACATAAGTACATTGAAACATTTACTGGTCTTCCTGATTAGTTCTATACTGGTTCAGTCCATATTGGCTGTGAAGAGATCCTGTCTTCCAGCGTAAGTGAACCAATATCACATAATAGTAAGTTATCAGGTCATTACACACTGACCTGTCAAACCCTGGGCTTGATGTCACAGTGGCACACAGAGGCAGGTGACGGGTGGATGAACAGGTTAGCAAGTGGACATGAAAACCCACAGTTTCCCAGAATTTAGTCTTGCTCTGATTCTACTTTTTTTTCTTTTGCAGTGTCTCGCCCTCTGAAACTTTTCAAATCTTACAAATACACCGAGCAATATTAGGCAGGTGGTCATAAGGATGACCACCTGCCTAATATTGCGTAGGAGGCCTTGACTCCTCTAAACCTCTATAGTTGAGCTGTGGTATCTGGACCAAGATGTTAGCAGCAGATCCTTTAAGTCCTGAAGTTGTGAGGTAGAGCCTCCATGGATCAGACATGTTGATCCAGCTCATTCCACAGATGATGGATTGGATTGAGATCTGGGGAATTTGGAGCCAAGTCAACACCTTGAACTGGTTGTTGTTCCGCAAAGCTCCTGAACCATCGTTGCAGTGACAGGGAGCATTATCCTGCTGAAACAGGCCACTGCCACAAGACTGTTTCCATGAAACAGTCTGAACAAAGTTTAAGTAGTGGCCCCAAGGTTTCCCAGCAGAACATTGCCCAAAACATTGCATTGCCTCCACCAGCTCAACTTCTTCCATTTTTGATAGGTACTGACCACTGTAGCGTGGGAACATCCCACGGAGTTGCAGTGTTGGAGATGCTCTGACCCAGTGTGAAAATATAACTTCCTCTCTTCTGTTTTTTTCCCCACTTTCTTTGTTACTTTTTTTGTACATTATACAAGTGTCTTCCTTTTGTCCCCATGTCCCAAATGTGCTGAGTCCATGTGAGTCTTTAAATGATTACACTCTTTCCAGTTTTACACCATACAGACATACTAAAAAGTCATCTCCAGCCTTCTTTCCAGTTACTCTTCTTCTTGCTAGTCTACTTTCTTCTACCACTTTCTCCTCTGAGAAACTTAGTTGTCCACATTTCTATTTGATTTACTGCTTCCTTTCATAACACATTGTTGAGGCCATCTGCCTCAACTCAACTGGTTGATGCAGATGTCCTCCACCCTAAGTCTGGTTCTGCTCCAGGTTTCTGCCTCTTAAAAGGAAGTTTTTCCTGCCACTGTCTCCAAGTGCTGCTCATGGTGGATTTGTTGGGTCCCTTTAAATAATTTTATAAAGAGTTTTGGTCATAATTAAGAAGAGCAAATTACTTATTACATTTTCCTGTGGTATTCCATTCCCATTTCTGCTCCAGTTACTTATTTTTATCCTGTCCAGGAAGTCCCTGATCCAGTTGAACATTCTCCAGTCTCTGGGTTTAGTCTCTGGTCTCTGTTTTTGGTCTCAGACTCTGGTTTCAGTCTTTGGGTCCATTTCTGGTTCCAGTTTGGGCTCAGTCTCTGGGTTCAGTCTGTGGTTTCAGTCAGTCTCTGGTTTCAGTCTCTGGTTCCAGTCTCTGAGTCCAGTTTCTGGTTTTAGTCACTGGGTTTAGTGTCTGGTTCCAGTCTCTAAGTCCGGTCTCTGGTCTCAGCCCCTCCTCCACTTTTGAATCCATGTCTGGTTTAATGTGAGTGTTTGAGTTTACTTACATTTCCAAAGGCCAACAGCACAGAGTCAAAGTAAAGCAGCACACCAAAGAGCAGGAAGAAGAGGCCGAAGCCCATCACACCCAAACCAATCTCTGGAACACACACACGGATTTAAAAAGCAGGATGTCAAACACACTGGCCTCCATTACAACTCAATTAACATGTGTCTCAGTGACTTCTTGTGATCAGTCTGTTTCTCTCTCACTCTCTCTCTGGCTGTCTCACTGAGTAAACAAACAGGCTTTTATAGGAAACTGAGCATTGTCCACATGGATCCTGACCTGGCTAACCTGAACACACTGTGCTCAGGGTTGAGAGGTCAGGTCTCTTTTCTCTGCTCCATGACTCACTCACAGCTTCTCTAACATGTTAGAGGAGAGGGATTGTGGAAAGAGGACTTACTCTGGAGCTCTGTGACAACCACCATTATGATTCCTGACGATCCTTCTCTTCAGCCTTCTGCCTTTGTGTTGCTGTCAAGAACAATTGAGTCCTCTCCTATTCTCAGCAGTGACCTTTGTGCGTTGATGTTGTCAGTGTGTGAACATTAACCAGGGCAGACACACACTGACCTTTGTAATGATTCTCAGGTGAAGGCTCAGCCACCTGGGTGACATCATAACCCAGTCAAAGACGGGTAATGTATTTATCTCTTGTCTTGTGTTTGGGTCTGCTAGGTCTAAACCATTAAAACCATTAAAACCACCAAAACCATTAAAATCACCAAAACCAATTAAACCATTAAAACTAGTATTCCTCCCCACTGCTGCTCTTTGTGACTCACTGTTTTTCCCTGTAATAGTCAGGTTTAGACCTGACCCTGTAAAGAGCCTTCAGATAATGCAGATGATGATTTGGTAGAAATAAACTGAATTGAACTGAGGTGATGTGAACTCCCCACCCACCCAACCTTCCTGTCTGTTAAAAGAATCCAGTCTGTCTGAGTTTCTGCTCTTTATTTATCACACACACACACACAAACACACACACACACAAACACACACACACACACACACACACACACACACACACACACACACACACACATAAAAAAAAACAAAGATTATAGAGCATCATCAGCAACTTGCAGGTGAGGGACAGGTGATGTCAGGAGACTTGGCAGTGAAGTTCATTATAATCATCATCAAGTGGGTTAAAACAACAGCAGTAAATATGTGATATGATTAGTATACATTCACTTTATTGCAGGTTTTCAGAAAGCAAGCATTTATTATCTGTCTTTTATGATTTGCATAGTTTAAGCAGTTTGTCTATTTCCCCAAAGTAGCAGTTATTACATGTAAAAGTCAGGGTCACAGATCCAACAGGATATAATGTTCTGTATCCTTATTGTGACTAATGCTACATCTAGTATCAAAGATCAGACACCACCCATTTGGTTCCTAAGATCCGCGTCAGATTCCAGTAAGTCCAAAAATATCTGAGTATGTCCTGTAGGCATAACATGAACACAATAGTCTGAAAAACCTCTGTAAAAATTCAACCTGTCAACTCCAACATCTAAAAAAATATTTACGGTCTATGTGAACTGGTTCCCTTCTTAAAAAACACAAGAAAAAATATTTTTCTCTGAAGTCCTCTGTTTTTGTGTTGTGAACATTTCAGAATAAAGGTCATCCTGTAACACAGTATAACAACTCCGTACACACACTGAGGGGAAAGGCCAAAAACATGAAATGGGCAAGGTCTGTGTGTGTTCAGATCAGGAGGTTTCACAATGAGGAGGTGAGGATACACAGAACAATACGTCTGAAAGATAGAGATGTTTATTTTAAAATAATAAAAAAATCTGTTTTACTTTGATGTGTTTAAAATCTGACTGAATGATTAGATTAACATCTGGGACACTTACATCAACTGTGTCCATTTGACCTCTGATCCATTGATCATTGTGTTTCCTCCAGATTCAAACTGTGTGATTCATGACATGAACACATTGACATGTTTCAGACTTTGGCACTGATGATTATGGCATGTCAGATGACTCCATCTTTACCTCCTCCCCACACAGACACAAAGTTCACTTCTATGTACACTTACACAAACCACTGATACACACACATCCCACATACTTCACCTACAAAATGTGGACAATGACTGGACTGCGTTCTGAGGTCCACTGAGTGTGATGAAGGACTGAAGCACAGGATGAGCTGCACACAGGATGGAGGTAGTGTAGGTGGTAGAGGTGTTGTTTCTGTCTCACCTGAACTGGGCTGGATTTGAGTTCAGAAACATGAGGGCCATGCAGAGCAGGGCCCAAGGTTGGTGCCGAGATCTGGGTTCATGTCCTACTGGTTTTCATTGTCTAACTCAAACTCTAACCCATGTGCATGTGCTGAAAGAAGACTCAGGACTCAGATGTGGGATCAATTTCTGTGGTTCTCAGACAGATGCTCATTAACATCTGCAGTGAGAGACTGTGTCACTGACAGAAACCATGTGACTTCCTGTCTTACAGCTGGTCTGAACAGAACCACAGTCCCTCAGCTAAAAGAGGTCGATGACTCTTTAGCTCTGACAGAGTCAGACTCTGCCTTTATCAAGGTTAAAATGAACACAGAATCCTGACCTCTGACCTCTACAGCTGCTGGAGTGGAGCCTGACTTACAACTTCCCCAAAGCTACTGAGGTCCATCAGCCAACAACACAGACCACATATGGCTACAAACATGACACCTAGATCACATCTGTGTCCTCTGACCAGGGGACTCTCTGCTGACCTCTCTACCCTCTGACCAGAAGCTGGGGATCAGCAGCAGGTATCAGAGAGGATGAGGGTTCAGGTTTAAGTCTGATACTCATTTACTGTCAGCAGCTGAGGCTGATGGTCTCGTGCTGATGGTTGCATATGAGTGTAAGTGAGAGCAAAAAAGCATGATAGGATAGGGTGGATGGGGGTGTAGGAGTAGAGGTCGGGGTAAAAAAGGCATCACACTGTCAGGACACTTAGTCTGAGCCCCCTCCTCACTGACACAGAGTTTACACAGACATCCTGTCTCTCAGAGTCCAGGAAGGTTTTCAGTGAGACTCAGTGAGAAAGAGATTCAGTCAACCTGAATGAGCTTCTGGCGTCATCCCACTCTCTCACTGACATCAGCCTCTCCCTTAGCTCACCAACACTAATGTAAAACATCTCCTCATAATCTCTACTCTGAAAACGTGTCCTGAGCTAAATGATATAGAAATATTCCACCTTGAAGCTGGTAGGAGACCTGCAGCCAACAGGACATTGTGGGGGTGGGGGGTCCTTATGGCTTCCCTGTGGCCTTTCAACATGTTCCTCCTTTTCTGACAGATTTCCTTGCTTGTGTTGTGTTAGTTTAGGTGCTAACAAAAATAAAAGTGTTTTTTTCTGGGGTCATCTCCATTGCTCAGTCAGTCCAGTGAATGAGGCATGAGTCCTCAGAAAGATGCTCCATCAAACTTGACAGCAGCCAGGGCCTGAGCTGTAGACAGGCAGAGACAGACAGGTGAGACACAGTCACTTACCTGCAGTGTCATTGGACATCAGTAGACTGTGACTGCTGCAACAGCAGGCTGTGTGTTTACAGGACAGGCAGATGTAAACTGCAATGGATAATTTCTACCCAACAAACACAAATTCTCAACACCAGGTCAGACTGACTGGTGGTCAGATGATCTCAGCCACACCTCATGGCCTTCTTCAGCAGATACAGCTGTTCACAAGCTGGCCCTTGTGTTGAGAATTCTGGGGACGGACAGACTTTATACACAACAACTTCCAGAGTTATGTGCAGGATATTAGTTCAAAACCAAACAGGAAATTAGACAAAATGAAAGCTGAGGGCGAGGAGGGTGAACGAACACTCACCTTGTGACTCACACCTTCATGATGTGGGTGGAGTTGGGAAAGTCGGCAGAGGAAGGGGGAGGGGCCAGGCTGGTCGGGGAGGTGGGAGGGCTTGGGGCGCACTGGGCTGGAATGAGATGGAGGGAGGTGGGAGGAGTGAACAGAGGGAAAAATGGAAAGCAAAACAAAACAAGGAGTGAGCCAACAACAGTGAGGTCAGAGACAGAGCCCTGCAGCGTTCACACAGTAAACAGCTGTTCAGTCTGAATCCCTGAAAGACATGTCCACCCTCTCAGAGAGACATATCAACTCTCTAATAGAGCCATGTCCACTCTTTAATGGAATAATATCCATCCTTTAATAGAGCCATGTCCACCGTCGAATTGAGACATGTCCACCCTCGAATAGAGACCTATCCATCCTTTAATAGAGACATGTCCAATCCATAATATAGTAATGTCCACCTTTTAATAGAGACATGTCGACCTCTTAACAGAGACACGTCCACCCTCTAATAGAGACATATCCACTCTTTAATAGAGACATGTCCAGCTTCTAATAGAGACATGTCCACCCATATCATCCTTTATAGACATGTTCACCCATATCATCCTTAAAGGATTAAGAGACACATCCATCCTTAGACAGTAAGACATTTACACCCTTTAAAGGACATATAGCGATTCTTTAATAGAGACATGTCCACCCCCAATAAAGAAATATCCACCTTTGATAGAGAGATATCCATCCATATATGTGCCCTAAATAAACATGTCCATCTTTTAAAGAAATGTCCACTCTCGAATAGAAACATTCCCATTCTCTGATAGAGCCAGGTCCATCCTTTAATAGAGACATGTCCACACTCTAACAGAGACATGTCTACCCATATCATCCTTTAAAGACATGTCCATCCTTAGACATTAAGACATTTCCACCCTTTAAAGGAGAAATAGCCATCCTTTAATAGAGATATGTCCACCCTCTGATCAAGAAATATCCATCCGTTAATAGAGACATATCCATTCACCTGTGACATGTCCATCTTTTAAAGACATGCCCACTTTTTAATAGAGACATGTCTTATCCTTTGAAGACCCCCACCACCACACTTTCCGCCAAAGGCAGTGTTAGGAGTAAGTAAGGTGTAATAGTGAATGAATAGGTAAATCTGAGTCATATGAACACAATTTCATTGGACATTCAACAGCTCATCATTAAAAATCTTCACACTCTACATCATCATCTGACAGTGATGAAAATGAAGATGACAATGAAGTGATGTAATGAGTGCCCATCTATGAAGTGTCAAGACAGATCTCAAATCAGTTTCGAAGGCTCTGTTTCACACGTGACTGATGTGTCATGAACGTCTGAGTGGAAATGAGGTGGTAATGTACAGAGGTGAAGTTAACATGTTAGTGAGGAGGCGGCTGCGATGTTGTTGTGATGGCAGTCATGTAGATATCGTCTTCACCTGAGAGAATGCGGCTGCGACGGGATGCCTCAGCAGCCAGAGCACAGGAGATCTCAATCCTCTTTTCCTGCTCCTGCAGTTGCTGCTGGGAACTGACGGGAGCTCCGCCCTCCACAGGGCCATCCAGGACTGGAACCATGTTCTGCAAACTGACAAGCAGAGGTAAACAGAAGGGGAGGATGGTGCTCCTGGACTGGCAGAAGTAATCTGAATATGCTTTTAATATAAGGTGTGACTTCAGGTCTAATGAGGTCTAAAGTTTTCATATCAGATCTACACAGGTCACGTGGTTCAGCCAAAGATGAACCCTGGCTGTAAGTGAAAGTGTTATGAGGCTGATGGTCCCCGGGGGATGGAGGTCCAGTGTCACAACACAAAGAACTAATAAAAGTCTTGGTTCATGAATCACACCTACTTGGATTTGGCAATGAGTGTCTTGATCCGCTCTAGTTTCTTTTGCTTCTCTTTCTGCTCCTCAGGGCTCAGAGGAGTGTTGTCCTCCACATCCAGGTAGCGCTCTGGGATCAAGAACTTCTCAGGAGTCATCAGCTACAACACACATGATGACACATGATGCACATAGATAATCAGAAGGCATCGTCCCCTCTGGGTGCTGGACCCTGGGGGCTTGTCACTACCACACAGGGTTACCTTTTGTTCAGTTGTCATTGATCTGTGTTTGGTGATGGTGAGGTGTGAGCTGTTCTCACCTGTCCACTGAAATCCAGATCGTCATGATCTGGTTCCACCTGTAACCGTCTGAGGCGAGCTATCTCCTCCCGAGGGGACTCCTGCCCCTGACCTCGAACCGCTGTCTCCAGGTCTTTGATGTCAATCTCATGAGCTGTGAGCCTCCTGCGAACCTGTCCACACACATGCACCCCCACAGACACACAGCTGCAGTGAAAGCATGTATGTCTATTAGCTTCTGTTTTCAGGTTTGAAAATAGAAGACACTATATGTAATTATTGGTGTCCAGTTAATCGTACCACTTTGTAATTGGCTGGAGACTGGCCACCTGACAGGTTTAGACTTCGCCTCTTGTCCCTCACAGAGCTGCTCTGGTTGCGGCGGATTCGCTCATTCTGCTCCTCAACACTCATCTTGGACTTTATCTCTGCAGGAAACACAGCACTCTTTGGGCGCTCCTGAGACAAGGTGGGGGTGGAGGGTGACACATTTCAGTTCAGGTGATTTTGTTAGTGCTCAGTAGATCTGACACAACTTATCATATAGCGCTGTATTGTTTTCACTGTGCCTTAATGTGTTGCTGTACTTCCTGTTTTCATGTATTAATGTTTCAGGCAGTACTTCCTGTATTCCTGTATCAGTGTGACAGGCTGCTGTAAAGGCTTGATGTACTTGATGTACATTTGAAAAGACTGGGTGGTGGAGATAACATGGGCAGGGTGAAAAAGTCAGTGGCTGTCTAAGCACCTTCTCTGCCAAATTATTGCATTATTCAACAGAAATATGTTGAGCCTCATGAAATCATTTCCCTCTATTACATTATCTATCTCTGTTTGTGTGCAGTTGAATATATTTTCAATAATTGTTTATATTGTGTTTATATGCAGTAAATATTTTTACCCCTTATTTCAAATACTTCAAAGATATACATTTGCACTATGTACAGGAATGAACACTGCAGGTAGTTATAATAATAATTAATATTGTTAGATGAGTCATAATTAGAGTTTTACCAAGCAATTATGTTCCCTTACATCTGGAGAATATAATGTGTAGGCTGGGGCATCTCATTGTGCAGCAACATAGTTTTTCATTTATGGTCTGTTGTGGCACATCTACTTTTATTTAAAGAACTGATGCTCTTACAATTTGGATATTGCAGAAATATTTCAATAACCATTCATCCCTAGTGATTACTGTTTGGTCAATGGTCTCTGCAGTTCTGTTCTGACCTGCACACTACACATACAGCAGGCTGTTGGAGGGCTATAACTCTGGGTATGAAGCTCAGCAACAGATCATCTTATTACTGTTATAGTCTGTGGTTCTCTTTTCAAACCTACACAAAACACCTACAGTTATGTTGTTAGAATACAACCAGAAAATACAGGAATAAATAAGAATAAAAAAAAAGAAAAACAAAATCAGAAAAACAGCTTTTATAGGCTAAAGTGGAAAATTTTAGTGTGATCTCATCTTACACTTGAGCCGTAGCAGGAACCTGGCTCGTAAACCTAAATGAAATGGAGCCCTAATTAAGGTCATTGCAATCACCTGTATTTGTCGACTTTTTCATTTCAAAATGATGCTGTGAAAAAGGTCCATTACACCAGGTTTGAGCAAGAGCTTTGAACAATGCTTGAACAATATATACACTCTGCTGTATGAGGTTAATTTATTGTTAATTCATTGAAAGCTGCTAATATGTATAAGACCAACTTTCAATCACATCATTTCATTCAAAATTAGAAAGATCACAGAATCTGACATAAAATCATCATTTAGCTGATGCTAAAGGCCACTGTCAAAGGGAAATCAGCAAACAAACTGGACCCTCAAGATGTGGTGCTTAAGCTGTTATAAAGACATTTGAAGAATCAGGAGAGTATAAGGACATGAAAAGGACTATAAGAGAGATAGGAAGAAGTCCAGTAAAGACCTGGCTCGGCAGCTGGCAGCTTCATTAGGATGAAGAGAAGTTGACCTTCTACAGTCTGAAGAAGCTTGATCAGGAATGAGCCTTGTGGAAGAGCAGCAGCCAAGAAACCACTTTTTCACAAGGGGAACAGGCTAAGATATGTTAAAGCTTACAAAGACTGGAGTGAAGATCAGTGGAAAAGAGCATTATGAAGTGACAAATACAAGTTTGAAGTATATAATTTGTTTGCTGATTTCCCTTTGACAGTGGCCTTGCTGATGCAAAATCATAATTTTATGTCTTTCAAATTCTGTCTTTTCATGTTGAATGTTGAAACAATGTAGTAAAATCAGCGGTTCATCTTTCAAAACTGAAACCTAAACAATGGCAAATAATTGTTGTCAGCAGTGTTGACTAAACCTAACATTGTAGTTTTTGTATCAATAATACTCAATAACATCAATATCTATTGTTTTACCAAGAGTATTATGGGTTCCCTATAACAGAAAAGTTGTGTTGCTGACCATGCTCTAAATGGTCTTCTGCTACCACCCTCAGGACTGTTACAGTAACAGCAGTCTGAGTGAAATCTGAGTGAGCCGACTTTGCCAGTTAAGTTGCTGATGTAACTACACTGTACTCCATGTCATACAATCACATGCATAAATAAATACATACAATAGTAAATGTAAATACATACAGATAATAAAATAGTAATAGTAATTAATATAATATAATAATTGTTCTTTATTGATTAGATGCTTACAGTTCAAATGTATTAGCTGTGTGTGTATAATGTGTATTATGCATATTGAAGTATCAGGTTATACTTCCTGTTTTCAGTGTGTATTGTGTTGGGCTGTACTTCATATTTTCACTGCGTATTAATGTGTTGGGCTGTACTTTTTTTTTTGCTGTTTACTAATGTGTCCATTGTCTATGTTATAATAAAAGGAACATGATATTAAAGACCTGATCTGAGTTTCCTTCTCACACATGCACACACGTTTCTCTGTCATCTGCCTTCATTTCTCTGTTGAAGCTATTTGTTAAAAAAGTTCTGTATAAATAAAGCTATCATTGTTGATTTTGAAAAGTACCCAAGCTCAGTTATCCGGACACAGTAAGACCAGGACACAGTGGTGTTGGCTCTCAGACCAGTCTCTGCCATAGAGGTCTGCTACACTCTGGGTACAGATTCCAGGACAGACTGATGAATGTGTGCTGTGGTTCAGACACACACACACACACACACCAGTTGACTCACCCTGGAGAGTCCATTAGACACTCTGCCATTGTGCCGGGAGACTGGAACAGACCTGCTGTGGGGTTCGTCTGTCGGGGACTTGGTTCTGGGAGGAACAATGCCAACTGGCACAGAGGGGACACAAGGTACATTCAGACCCGTGGGAAAGAAGAGGCAGTTCAATTCTCATCTCTCTAATCATACAGTCACAACCTTGATCTGGATTCTATCTATTTTTCCACCTCTCACTTACAAATATGATCAGTGTAACCATCCTCCATGGGGTTGAGGAGTTGGGTTATGGTTACTGCTAGGTTATGATCATCAGAACTTGTTCAAACTTGCTCTTAGGATTGCTTACCTTTGTTCATGCTGGATTGCCGGTCCTGGACCTGGTCCTGCATCTCACTGATGATCTGTTCTCCAAACTTTGGCTGTAACATGAAACATATCAACACTGAACCTGAAAGCTGTGGAAAGCACCAATAGACAGATCATATAGTGAACCTGGTGCCCCTGACATAGCAGAGGCAACACATGCACCTGATCAACAGCAGTTCACACCAGGATCATCTTTTCTCAATGGATTCAACTTTGCTTCAGGATTGACCAGCTGTTGACACACCAACTTGACACACAGGCACAGAGACCCCTAGAGTCCAGGATGATGATTCTCCTGGACAACTGTTCCACACACAGAATCCTCAGAAGATGGACCCTGGGTTCTCCTGGAGAACTGATCCACACAGGTCTCCAATCAGGTTGTCTGTCAGCTGTTTCATGAGACTGTGTGAAAAACGTCCACTGTGCTGCTCTCTGCTCTGACCGTTACAAACCAGCAGGATTACATCATAAAAACAGGGACAGAAAGTCTGACAGCTGATCTATGGCTGCAGAGAACAGCTACAGGCTGCTCATCCTCACCTCTCACACACCTGAACTGAAGTATACTGGGGTCAGGTTCTAACATGTGCTACATTATGTAGCTGATATGGATTTTAGTGGCAGAGGATTTGAAGAGAGCTGAGGGGGAGCAGCCGCATCTGAAACAATGTCTCTGAGAGCTCAGATACTGATGGAGACACACAGGAATGATCACAGGTAACAGGTGGAGGGGAGTGGAGAGAGGATGGAGTGACGGACAGTCTCTGATGATGGACCAGGTTAAGAATATTGTGACATGATGACACTGGTCAACAGTCAGGACTAGGTGGGGGGAGTGAGGAGATGCCCAAATACCTTTCTGACGTGAAAGTCTTCACCATCGAGGTAACCATCTTCGATGCCCAAGCTGCGTAGCCAGGCGGTGCTGTCAAAGGGCAGGGGGGGGATGGAGGGAGGGGAGGTAGGGGATGGCTCCAGAGGGTAATAGGCCTTGGGGAGGGGAGGCCTTGGGGGAACACTTTCCTAGGTCATCATAAGGGCAGGGGGAAGGAAGGAGAGAAGGACAGGAGGAAGAGAGAGTGCTGCGCATCAGGAGGAGTGATAAAAGCCAGGCAAAGTGCAGAGCAGAAAGGAATCATGGGAATGATTCTGTGGAATGGAGTTGTGATTCCACATTCAGTTTGTGTCTGTGTGAACACCCCCATGCTGGATATATAACCAGAGATTCTTATGTGAGAACTGTCTTTGTGTTTGATCCCTATGAGCTCTGACACCAGACAGGGGATTTACAAAGTGGGACAAAATTATACCAGTAATTATGCAAAGCATGTATGGTATGGGGAAATATTGTGCTTATATTTACAGTGTCACAGATCAGATGATGATGATAAAGCTAACTGTGGAGTACTGGGTGTCACTGTCTTTAAAGATGGCTCTGCATGAACACTCTACCTGAATGGGCCTTGGATAAGTCAGACTGTGTCATGGCACAGATCGCTGAATCAAGTTGCCCCCGATTGTTGGGGTAAGTGAGTGGCCTCGCAGCTGCACATGATGACTGAGAAGTTAGCTGTCGGCGTTGTGCGGTTTCAGGGTCAGGAGCTCTAAAACAAGTGGCTGGGGGTGTACGAAGATCTGGACTACTGTGTAATGATACAACAGTTGTGTGACAGGAGTCCTGCAGAAGCTGGATCTGAGATTCAGCAACAGAACAGTGTCTGTTCGAGTTTCTGAGATCATTGTGGTTGCCTGCTGAACACTGAGATGGGTGGGAGTCTGGATATACATCTTTTCTCAGGCCAACTCTGACATCTTGGATCCAACTGTTGGATGAGGAGGAGCAACCTGACTTTCTGTTGGATGAGGAGAGCAACCTGACTTTCTGTAAGTCAGGTTGGGCTTGGACTGGGTCTGAAGGCTGACTAGTGTGTTTGGTTTCCTGGTGTTGTACTTGGGGCAAACCAAACTGTTCTGCCACTCTGGTTTTGGCTGGATTTAGAGGTTGGTCAGAGTCTGAGCTGGTTCTGTTTTTGGTGTTCTGGTCTGCTTCCTCTATCACAGGATCTAGTCTACCCAGGGACTCTCTCTGGTTTTGGAATGCTAGGCAAGGTTGAGAAAAGGGGTGTTCACAGGTTTCACTGCTTGTGTCAGACTCAGTGTAACTCTTGGGTCTACACCTGGGCCTGGACTCAGTTCTGAAATGAGGCACTGTATATGACTTGGGACGAGGTTTAGTGCTTGGTCTTCTACAAACTTCAGGGTTAGTTCTAGAGTCTGAGCACATGCCTAAGCCAGGTTTTGGGTTGGGGTTAGGACTCTGCTGGGTGTGTCCGGTGCTTACCTCCGGGCCCAGCTGTTTAGTGGGGGAGGCCTGGGAGCCGGCCACTGGGGAGAAGGGGCTGAGCGGGCTGGTGAGGCTTACTGAGCTCAGGGGACTGGCTGGACTATTGGTGCTAAAGGAGCCGGATGCACCGCTGGCCACTGTGCAAGGGAGACAGATGAGGTGGGGGGTCATTAGAAGAAATATACAGGACAGAGACACTGGTATTTCAATTGGAATGAACTTTTATTCAGTGTGTGGTACCTCTGTGCTTGGCTGTGTCAGTGCCTCTGGATGAGTTATTCTTGTGCAGTCCCTCTAATACATCCTGCACTCTCCAGAACTCCTTCTGGATGTGTCTATGAACCAGTTCAGTCTGCAAGAAGCCAGGACAGACAAAGTCATGTGAGGTCTGTGGATGATCTGTAAGAGTGGGACAGAGTGACAGGGATGGTGTTTCTGGAGGGAAACTACCTAAACACATAAAAGTCACTTTTCATCCATCTCCACTGTGATGGGGGGTTGTGTCTCTTATATCCAGGCCAGTGGCTTTAAGAGACCCTGGACATTTCCTCTGTAACATAAATCAGGTTCATAAACTAACAGTTTATGATCAATGTGGGAAATATTCAGACTGTCACAGTTGACTGTGGTTTCCAGCCATTAAACCATCTTTCATTTCCCCAACTAACCACATCTGGGCTGTGATGAGACACAGGTGATGACAGGTGACCTTTACCTGTCCTCCAGCATTGAGCTGCTCCCACAGATCTCCGTGGATGGCATTGGCCTCATCCTCCAGTGCTTCAAACTCCATACGAGTGGTAGTTAAAGCCTGACACAAATAAATGACGGTTTGAAAACACAGTTTAAATGAGCCATTACATCACTGGTGGAGACAACTTTACAAAGCAACATGAACATGAGCAGCATCCCCCTGATCACCAATGTGTTTCATTGCAGCAAAAGCAAGCAGCAAAAACAAACTGATCTCATGGTTCAGATGTGGACTTGTTGAGGACAGGTGTTTTAACAGTCTTACACTGGAGGCCTGGGACAGCTCCCCTCTGATGTTGATCAGCTGGTTTTGCAGGGTCTCCTTCTTGAACTGCAGCTTCTCCATGGCCAGAGGCTGGTTATGGTACAACTCCATCTCCTGGTGAGTGGCCACTAGCGCCTCCTCCAGGCTGTCCTGCAAACGGCAAGCATTCAGGACAAACAGGTTGTGTTAGACTGCGCCAAGTGTTTCTGTTTTTCTGGCTGCTGAGAAGATATAACAGATGACTCCAGAATACAGTACACCTTGTCCATCCTCAGTCTGTGGACCACTGCCTGGTGGTCTTTCAGAATCCGGTTCTGCTCACACAGTCGACCCAGTAGTTTCTGTGTCAGACAGGACAGGGTAGTTACCAGATGAATGTACAGGGTACAAGACTGTCTGCTGGAATGTGTTTGTGTGTGTCTGTTTGTGTGTTTATATCGTGAATCTCTTACACTGGTTTCAATCTCATTGAGTTTTAGAGTGGGGTGAAGATCTCTGCTGTAGATGTCATGGAAAGGAGGCACCTGTGAAGACAGCATCACCATCATCATCATCATCATTATCATCATCATCATCATCATCATCAGTCAGACACCAACTGTTTCAATGAAAGAAAATCAAGGAACTGTGATGTTGAACATGGTAGTAGACAGACATCTGTCTGTCAGACAGGTGCTTCATACTGTATGTAACATCTGTCCATAACATCTGTCAGACAAGTGTTTCACACTGCATCTAACATCTGCCTGTAACATCAGACTCTTCAGTCTGGCATGAACCGGGGGGGGG
>CM076649.1:22776075-22817308 GCA_038496675.1 Rachycentron canadum
GGTCTAACTTTCAGATATGTAAGCAAGTAAACAGTATTGTGTGTCTGTTTTCCTACCTGCTGGTCTAGGTAGTCCAGGTTGCGCTGGAGCTGAAGGTCTAATATGTTCTCCTGAACCAAGCAGCAGAGCCACACAGACACACACAAGACAGACAGAAAGCTTTCAGATAAACAACAGCACAATCATACAGGAAGTCCACAACTTCTACATGCTAACATCTGCTAACATCTCTCTGTGACTGAGAGCTGCTCTTTTTGAAGTGGCTGCTCGTTGTGTTCTTCCACAACAGATGGAATTTGATCCATTGTCATAGAGATGGTTAGTGCAGCAGGTCAGGTGATGACATGTGGTGGAATATGGTCGACGTCCTGCTTGTTCACCTGTGTGTTCCCTCAGACCTGATGTATAGTTTCTAAACATGTTGTGATTATACATCACATCTTCCTCTGAGTAGGTTGGATCAGCACAGATGTAAAGGTGCAGTAACCCCATCCCATCATCCTCTACCTCATTCATATTATATGCTGAGGTCTGGGGCTCATCACTCAACTTCATGTCAAAATGGTTCCTGATAGATCTTAACCTGTGGTCAAACACCACAGGGCATTTGAGATGACTTGTTTGTTTGCTCGTATATCAAGTTTTGGTCTCATGACAAATGACACAAACACACACATACACACACAGACTTCAAGCTCACAGACAGAGCAGCAGCTGTGAACTGTGTTAGGACAGCTCAATAGAAGACAGATGTGCAGGAGGAACATCACAGCTGTCTGCAGCTGAACAGCAAAGTTGCACTATGCCTAAAAGGTGCATGTGACTGTGTGTAACTCTGCATAACTGTGTGTGTTCTCCAGTGATTGATATGTATGAGATCACATTAGCAGCACATACCATTTTACTGTGGATGGAGGGGGAGACAGGGTAGTTTTGATGGTACAATCCTTGGCTTAAGGACCTCCTATCACCAGAGTAGTCATACTGAAGGAAGGAACGAAAAGAATCAAGGAAAGAAGGAAGAATGGATATCAGAATAAGAGAGCACAGTTAAGATAGAGTAAAGGTGAACATGGTGACAGCACATGAAAACATAGCAACAGGCTCTCACTGCTCTCCAACTGTTTTCAGTCTGATCCTCAATGATACCTCTCACTTAATTTAGCTTCAACTCAAAACTTCAGTCTGATTAACTGAAGAAACAGCAGCATGTCCACTTAAAGGTCCATATTTGTAATTCTCCAGTGTTTTATCTGAAGTATAGAGATGCATAAGAAGATAGGTTTGCGGTTTAAGAACCAAAAACCAGAGGTTCTCTTCTGACTGTTCTAAGTAATACAATAAAAATATGCTGATTTTAGGTAGAAACACAGAGAAACCAAATCCTGCAAGGTTGGATGCTGGGTCCAGATGGGCAGGTCTTGGGGCATGGCTGCGGGCAGTGACTGTTTTGACATTACAAAGTTCCATAAGTGGTTTTAAGTTCAGTTTCTGAAAACAGGCTGTGAGCATTTCTCTGTGGACTGAGACCTTTCATACTTTCATAGTATTAATATAGAACCTTAGACCTACTTTATAAAAGACCACATGGAATGGGTCTACCTTTAGACTGTATGGACATTTAACGTCTACCTTCAGAATTTATGGACCTTTAACATCTACCTTTAGACTGTACGGACCTAACATCTACCTTTAACATACACACATAACACAGTCTAAAGGCAGTAGACTGTATTAAACCGTTAAACTGTATGGACCTTTAATAGGAGATGAAATTAAGTAACTGCTGTAGACTTCGCAACTTTTAATATTACTTTTTACTACTACTTCTTCTGTTTAATTCTACACACACACACAGAGACACAGAGACACAAAAATACATAATCTCCGTACCTTGGGAGAGCTCAGCGACCTCCTCAGGCTGTAGACTGATGGGTCAGCGTAGATCACATCGTCCCTTATTCTCCCTGGGAACCGGTCAAATCGTGCAGATAGTGACCGAGCCGGTGAGGCAAAATTGGGGGGCACAGGAGAGTAGGGTCCCCCCGATGATGATGATGGTGACCTGGGCACAGACCGGGAGCGTGGCTGGATGGACAGGCGCCTCATGGATGTTTCCATTCCACCATAATACTGTGGCCCCCACACATCCCTGTGCATCAGGGGTCCATGCAGCTGATGGGGTCCATCCCTCAGCGAGTGACGCTTCTCCTCCACAGTCCAGTGTCGTTCGTACCCTCCCACGGCAGAGACAGAGCAGATACTGTCAGGTCGGACCCCCGGAGGGTACAGAGGAAACTCCTCCATATACTGGGGACCACCAGGGTAGCCATAGTAGTCAGTTGGGACCCCTCTGCTCACTGAGTAGTAATGGGGAGGGCTGAAGGGACAGGAAAGAAGGAGATGGATTTTTAAGAAAAATAAAACAGCCTTAGAGGGTTTATCTACTTCTCCCTCTTCAATAAAATACTGACCCAGAACAACTCAATTTGACTTATTATATACATGAAAGATGTATAATGGAATAAGACATAAGGAAATAACGAGAGTAGTTCATGAACTATGAAATTTAAAGCTTCAAACTAAATGAACTGCAGACAAACATATTTCAAAGGAGTCTTTGTGTCATCTACCTGTTGATATCCTCCTGGGAAGCCATTCCCCGCCGTTGGTTGACCCACTGCTGCAGCTGGGCCATGGAACTCTTCCTCTGGGCCACTCTCTCTGGAGCTGTTCTGGGCACAAAACCCCTCCTCAGCACCACGTTCTCCTGCTGCTCCCTGGGGTCGTGCACCGCACCACCACTTCCCTCCAGGTGTCCCTGAGCAGCACGTTGTCCACTGTGACTCCTGGATGGAGGCTGTTTGCTGTTACTGTTGTGGGGTATGACGTTGGGGCCATGGTTGCCCCAACCATTGGGATGGTGATTTAGGTAAGGGGCCTGGTCAAGACCAGGTCTTACCCCTTTATCTCCACCCTCCCCTCGTCCTCTGTTGTTCTTTTTTTCCTCCAGATCCAAATGTGGCATAGAAGAGGGTTGTGTCTCCAGACTGTCAACCCCATTGACCTTTGGGTGGGTGGGCAGCTCACAGTCAGGTTCAATGTGTGTTTGTGTGTGTGAGTGCTGTTGTGGGTCAGGTGTGTTGGTCACCATAGTGTGGTTGATATCAGCTGTGGTGTCAGAGTTGACTCTGTGAAGGAGAAAGACACAGTGAGTGAAACATTACACAGACAGGAGGATACAACAAAGCTTCAGTCTGTTCTTCAGTCTGTTCTTCAGTCTGTGCTTTAGTCTGTTCATCAATTTGTTCTTCAGTCTGTTCATCAATTTGTTCTTCAGTCTGTTCTTCAGTCTGTTCACCAGTCTATTCTTCAGCCTGTTTTTCAGTCTGTTCACCAGTCTGCTCTTCAGTTTGTTCACCAGTCTGTTCTTCAGCCTGTTTTTCAGTCTGTTCTTCAGCCTGTTCGCAATCTGCGCTTCAGCTTGTTCTTCAGTCTGTTCTTCAGCCTGTGCTTTAGTCTGTGCTTCAGTCTGTTCTTCAGTCTGTTCTTCAGCCTGTTCTTCAGCCTGTGCTTCAGGCTGTGCTTTAGTCTGTTCTTTAGTCTGTTCTTCAGTCTATTCTTCAGTCTGTTTTTCAGTCTGTTTTTCAGTATGTTCTTCAGCCTGTTTTTCAGCCTGGTTTTCAGCCTGTTCTTCAGTCTATTCTTCAGCTGTTTCATCAGTCTGTTCTTCAGTCTGTTCTTCAGTCTCTGCTTTAGCCTATTCTTCAGCCTGTTCTTCAGCCTGTTCTTCAATCTGTTCTTCAGCCTGTTCATCAGTCTGTTCTTCAGCCTGTTCTTCACCCTGTGCTTCAGCCTGTTCTTCAGCCTTTTCTTGTGTTGTGTTGTGTTGTATGAGTCGTTTCATGTCATGTATCATGTTGTGTGAGTTGTTTCGTATTGTGCATTGTGCAGCATGCTGTGTATTGTTTCATATTGTGTTTTTTGTGTGTGTTGTGAGTTTTATGTCGTGCTGTGTCATGTTGTTTGTGTAGTTTCATGTCCTGTCATGTCGTGAGCATTGTGCATTGTACTGTGTTGCGTATGTAGTTTTTTGTCATGTTGTGTTGCTGCTTCATGTGCGTCATGCTTCGTATGCGTCATGCTTCGTGTGCTTCTTGCTTTATGTGCATCGTGCTTCGTGTGCATCATGTGGTGTGCTGCTTCATGTGCCGTGCACGCTGTGCTGACCTCTGCTGGTCAATGACCTCTGCAGCCTCACTCATGGCTCTGATCCACTGCTCCTGCTCCTCATGGCTGTCTGTGCTGAAGTAGTAAGTCCTGGTCCCAGCATGCTCTGCCTGCATGCAGAACACAACAGCTCCCTTCAGCTCTGCCTCCTCACCCTCATCCTCCAACCACACCTGCAAGGGGAGACAGAGCCCAGAGAGGCAGCATTATCACCATCTTCATCAGCACTTCCTTCATCTCCTCATGCAATGAAGAAGCATGACAGTGAAGACATCCAGGTCACAGGTGGTTCTGGTCTCCACAGTCCTAACTCAAGTACCAGATGTCTGGACCTGATGAGACTGCATGCACTCGTCTCCGCAGGCTACGGAAACAGGAGTAGTCAGCGAATCTGACCAACTCCATGACACCTCCAAGCACCACCTGACTGTCCTGAAGCCTCAAAGTCCACTGTTAAATCATGATGGGCTTTGGAGTGATGGTGCTGGTAGCACAGAATGTTGCAAGCAGCAGTGTGCAAACAAACCAAACATGCAAACATGCAGTGCAGCAGATGTTATAATGCGTTGAGTGCAGATGCTTTACCTACTGTTTTCTCTACCACAGCTGGAGGCAGCAGGACCAGCAGACCTCAGGAAGTAGGGGGAGAAGACAGTGAGGGAGGGAGAGGTTAAGAGCTGTGGTGTCAAAGGTCACTGCTACTGGGGCCTGAGCTTGGATTTTTATTGAGAGAACATCTGGATCCTCATATTATAAAGACAATCTGTGTGAGAAGGTTCCTCATCTTTTAATTCACACAGGTTTAAAATAGATGAGAGTGAGATGTCAGAACCAACGTCATCATCAGCAGCTCACAGGCAACAGCTGAGCAGTTTCATTATGTAACATGTAGACAAAGACAGTGCCACAAGAGGGCGACAAACACAAACACTGAACTCAGAGTGAGTGAGTGAACTGAGACACACACTCTTCCAGCTCAAAGTCTCCATGGAAACATATTACCAAAGAAATGATTCAGTCTGATCTAATCTAATTTCAAATTCATGTGAGTTATTCTGGTATGGAACCAGTGTGTGTGTGTGTGTGTGTGTGTGTGTAGGAGGAGGAGCTGTGTTGCAATACGTCAGCGGGAGGAAATGATGTCACTGATGAACAGAAGTCACTTCCTTCCACGGTGGAGTCCTGTTAAGCTCCGCCTTCAGCTGTGACATGAGGTGATGCAATTGGCTGAAATGGCTGTACCATAAGTGGCAGCAGTAACCTAGCAACAGAAGTGAAGCTGAGCGAAAGAGAGTGAGAGTATCTGTGTGTGTGTGTAGTGTGTGTTGTAGCCTCCCTCCTGCTCTTCGCTCCCAGGAACCGGTCTACCACCCATTACCCCCATTAAGCTGCCTGACTCTCCCTGCCTTCCCTCCCACCAAAAACTGCCTTCATTAACTCCTGCACACCATTTCCATCTGTGTATATTCTGTATTGTTACCTGTTTTCTTGTCTGTATACAACATCTATTGCACGTCTGCCCGTCCTGGGTGAGGGATCCCTCCTCTGTTGCTCACCATGAGGTTTCTCTTTTTTTCCCTGTTAAAAGGGTTTTGTTTTGAGTTTTTCCTCAGTCGATGTGAGGGTCTAAGGGCAGAGGATGTTGTTATGATGCTATGTAAAGCCCTTTGAGACAAACTGTTTGTAAAAATGGGCTATACAAATAAAATTGCCTTGCCTTGCCTTGCCTTCATTGTCCTTCTTTTTTCATTCATCTCTCTGAATCACACCCGCGAAATGATTCTGATCAATAACTATTATTTTCTTTTCTTTGAAACAAAAAGAAAAACAAATGAAAAGTGCTGAAAGGAAGGAAGGAAGGAAGGTGGGGAAAGAGGAAGACAAGGAAGGATATGGTCAGGCTCACCAACCTGCAGGTCTACATGTCACATCCAAAATGCAACACAAGATTTGATCCACATCTCTGGATCAGGATCAAGACCAGAGTCTCCCAGCAAGAAAACACACCGAGCCATGGACAGTGGCTTCATCTCTGAACTGCAGCTTCTTTGAAGCTTGTGAAGTGAATGTGTCAGTCAACACTCAGCCACCAGGACGTGGTGTAACTGAGCCAACAGGCTAGTTGCCAACCTCCAAGAAACATCAGAAGAAGAACACTTTGTTTGTTTGTTTGTTTGGGTGGGTGGGTGGGTGGGTGGTTGATTGATTGTTTGTTTGTTTGTTTGTTTGTTTGCTTGTTTGTTTGTTTGCAGCCGACCTGTGTCAGATATAGACAGCTTTGGAAATTCATATTCAAATGCCTGTACATGTTTGACCAACTCAAAACCACCATTTAGCTCTGAGCACCTTTACTGTTAAGATTTAAAACATGATGGAGCTGTTGTTGACTCTGGTCCATTCAGGCTGAATCAAACATCAGGGTCCTCAGAGAGCTTTCTGATGTGATGATTTTATCACTTGTGTGTTACTACAGATGTAGTATACAGATGGAATTTAGAAACTGTGCCAGATGCTTAAGGATGAAGTGTAAAGTAGCACCAAATGAAATAAAGTTTTATTTGGACCCCATAGTAAATTATATGGTTCATTCGTTGCCATGGCAACCATTCATCCACATGGATTTGTTTCATGGTCATTTTCATCAGATGTACTAGAACTAAAGTGCTCAGAACATCACACACATGTGTGTTTCCACATTTGTGTGTGTGTATGTGTGTGTGTTTTCATCCATCCTCGCCAAGTCCAACCTGCAGGAAGAACACTGTCAATGCAACCATTCAGAGAGCAGCAGCACTGAGAGCTATTGAAAAGATTCCCTGAACACACACACATACACAGGCACAGACAGACAGACAGACACACACACACACACACACCACAACAACTACTACATGTTGTATGTATACTGTCATTTAAAGCTTTATTAATCATTTCCTCATTAATTAATTAACTTAGCTGTCAACTGTCATAAGTGGAGGTATCCAGTATACAGTGAATTAATTTTTGTGCTTCTTTAAAGATCAGTAGTTTTACTCAGTATTCTTACCAGTATTCTTCTTCACACTGTCAAAAGTCACATGATGAACTGTGAAAACAGCACAGACGAAAAGAGTCAAATCAGTGGCTGCAGAGAGGAAGCTGCTGATCGTGTGCACCACTCTGCAGCAATAGCTAGTGTCTCAAATGGGACACCTGTCATGTTGTGAGCCTAACGGGGCATTCTGGGCCTGATTAAATGCTTAAATACTGAGGGTGGCTCCTCCAGCTGTAGTGAAGTAGTAAAGCAGCTGATAATGTGACTTAGATGTAAAGACTGTCAGAAAAAGAACTGACAGCGACTTGAGAACATTTAACTCACACTAAGTCAGACTATAATTCAGTCTTTATCTCATACTTTAAATCAGACTTTAACTCAGATTTTATCTGATCAGTCATGAAGACCAGGAAACACAAAAGTCCAGAGAAGCGAACTCAGCCTCCTGATAGCTGTGTTGAACTGTTAGCTGATAGGAAGGGTGGGGCTAAGCTCCACTGAACACACACTCATACACACCCATGGGTGTAACCGTATGGCTGCCTGTTGAGTCACACACACACACACACACAGCATGTAGCCCAGGTTTAATAATTCACTCTGAGGTGGTAATGAGATGAAGGTATTTAAGGCTGTGGGCTGTGGGGAAACTTTTACACATCCTGCAGGTGTGTGTGTGTGTGTGTGTGTGTGTGTGTGTGTGTGTGTGTGTGTGTGTGTGTGTGNTGTGTGTGTGTGTGTGTGTGTGTGTGTGTGTGTGTGTGTGTGTGTGTATGTGCGTGCGTGCGTATATGTGTGTATGTGCGTGTGTATATGTGTGTGTAGATGTGTGTTGTACAAGCCAAGCAGCACACACAGACAACTTTTGTTTCCCACTAAAATACACAAAATTCATGCCTGAGGATTTGTCTGTTACGGCTGCAGAGTATTGGAGTGAGATACAGGACAGATTCCTCTGCTCTGACTGTCTGCTGGCTCTGAGCGGTCTACCTTCAGGAAGTGAAAGTACAGGTAGAACAGGTTTCAACTGCTCTGTGGAAAACAACACTCCTGCAGAGGAATAAGTGAACCACTCACCTGGATCAGACTGTTTATTAAAACTAGTCTGTATTCCAGTCTGTATCCTGCAGACAGACTGAGCTGCATGAAGGAGAAAATATACAAAGTATATCTAATCAGGATCTGCTTTCAGACTGCTCCCCTCTGTGTTGTTTCAAACTGACCAGTGACCAGCCCTGGTCCAGGAGAGGGTCAGCTGACATTTCTCCTCCTTAGAGGGTTCAGTGTGGGAGCTGCGAGTGGACAACAAATATAAGCTTGGTTTGATGGCTGGTTTGAGGGCAGATAGTCATAGCACTTGCTCAGTCAGCTCCCACTTCCTGTTGATACCTGTTCTGTCCACACATCCACACACAGTCATCTTCACCCTGATGATAAACTGAAAGGTGAGAGGTTCAACTCACCTCAGACACATGACCCAGCGCAGGACTCGGGATATTGGTGAGTGTGTTAGGTTGTGACAACTTCAGCGGTTCACCTTTGTTTTCTCAAGATGTTTGATTAACCTGTGGGTGTATTTACTGTCTGAGTTCTGACTCTGAGGAACCACAGAGTCAACTGGATTCATCATTTTAGCCTGACACCTTCCACCAGAGGACAAGAGCCTGTCACTATAGAAACAACCAGAGCTCAGAGACTAGCACCTCTGTCTCCGTAAGTCCTTCTGACCCTGTTGTTCAGTCAGAGACCAGCAGCTTGGTCTGAACAGACAGTGTTGTAAACAGTAGCAATTGGACAGGAATCACCAGGCCGCTCAGAGGGAGGCATGTGGGGACACGCCCCTCCCTGAGGCATCTCGTCCAATGAGAGACAAGATGAGGAGCCCACCTCAGAAAAACACTCACTGACATTTATCAGTCATTATGTAAGTGATAGCTGCAGCATGTCACCTGTCTGTACATGCTTAGGCACAACCACATACCACAGTCATGACAACAAGAATCACACTCAACAAAGACACAAAACTGAACACAACAAGCTCTTTTACTAAGGCTGGACAGCATCTGTGGATCCTGGTCTGATCCTTGAAGGACTCTTGACAGTTGAGACCCAACTACTCAGAAAGACAGTCTGACTCTCCACCAACACAACCCTCAACACACACTCATCTTCTCTCACATCTGGAACATCTGAGGTTGAGGGTTCAGCCACAGTCCCCTGCCCCCGTCTGTAGACAGATGTGCACAAACAGAACATTAGCATCAGAGAAAAGAACTGATGAGACAGTAGAACTGATGGAGTGTGATGGAGCTCTGCTCCACCCATAGCATAGGAGAAGCAGAGGGAATTCCTGAAGTCACAGACCTCATGACAAATCAAATTATTATTATTATTATTATGTAATAATTAATTATTATCATCAAATGAAAATGCCTGGGCACTGTGGACTGAGGACTGTGGACTGTGAACTGATGATGGAGGATGGAGGATGGAGGATGGAGGATGGAGGATGGAGGATGGAGGACTGAGGACTGAGGATGGAGGACTGTGGACTGTGGACTGTGGACCATGGACTGAGGACAGAGGTTTTTTCCTATGTTATTTTAATCTTGTCTCCTGGTCCCTGTTAAAGCAGTCTGAGGTCCTGGTCTGGTCCCAGGTCAAAGTGGGTTAACCAATGTGGGCTCTGAGATATTTCTGGACTGAAACTACCAGGGGACATGGTTTAATAGTCCCTCAAGATTATCAGTTACTCTAATTCAAGGTTCTCATGACTCCACAACAAATATGACTCTGATTAAGTCTAATTTACAGTCCTGATCCTAAAGGGACCTTAGGACAGTCAGACCTGATCCTAAAAGGACCTGAGGACAGTCAGATCTGACCTGAGATGACCTGAGGACAATCAATAGTCTGTCTATATGTCTTTATCACCTTTTGCCTCCACTAACAGCCAATTGAATTCCTCTATTAACTTCTGGATGGTTCCAGGACCAGGTTCTGATCCTGATGCCGGCTTAGTTCAGCACTTAATGGTGTTTGAAGCCTAAATACAATCAGCAGTAAAAAGCTCATGTTAGGATATAAACCAATGATACCACGGTCACATGACCTCTGCGTCACCACCACTAAACTTCCCCCTGTAGTCTGATTCAGCTCTGAGCTCTGCAACAGAAGCCTTTCCTTTGACACAGTTAGTGGAAGTTGGTGGACTGGAGAGGAGATCAGTTTTCATGTTCATCTCTGGAGTCTCAATCAGACACTTCTTTACTGAGAAGTTTTATGTTGGAGAATAAAACCTAAAAATGTCATGACCTTGACCTTACTTTAGGCATCTAACAAAAATAACAGAGACCATGTGGCTTGAGACCAGTACCTAGACCACCATGACCTGAGAGGGTCAGGATCATCACCACCTGTGTCAGTGTAGACCCAGATGTGGATCACTGCTGCAGGTGAGCCAAGTTGGAACACAACAACAATAATAAACATCACACTGGCTGACTATGATTCAGGCTTATGTTGGAGGGTATTGATTTGTAGAATTGATCTGTTTATAGATTATTAATCACACTGTACAGTTGCTGGTCTGCTCTCTATCCAAGACCAGGCCATGTTCAGGTCTCAGATCTGGGATTAAGTAAAATTGCTCGTGTGTCTGATGGTGACTGTGACTAACAGGATGACTTCAACATCACACTGATGACATCATCACACTGATGACATCATCACACCGATGACTGACTCAGTCACAGTCTGCTATATTTACCTCCATCAGGCTCTATTTTTATTTCCTTCTCTCTATTAAGAACTCTGCTCTGTCTGTTCATGTTCAGATACATGGTCATTGTTAACATTGTCTGATCATCACTCTGCAAGTGTGTGTCTGTGTGTGTCTACAAACTTGGTACAAGCAGTGGACTTTGCTCTGGACATGTAAAGAAAGAGAACTAAATGTTCTGAAAAGACAAAACATGATGAAGACAAACAGGGAGGGGACAGCAGAGGGAGAGGGGGGGGGGGAGCGAGAGGAGGGAGAGAGGGAGCTGTCACCGTGTCTCTGATTTTTCTTATATAAACCCCTTTACTCAGCAGATCTACACTCAGCTAACCTACATAACATCTTCATCCTCAGCTCTGTCAGGAGGAAAAGGAGGTTGTTTTTGTATAGGTGGTCTTTCCTGTTCCTGTCAGGATCCTCATCAGTCTGAAGTCTGATACAATTTCAAGTCAGTGTCTTTAAAAGACCCAGACTTAGTTCAAACACATAGCTCATCCTCAGTGCACTATGAGGTCTGAGGACACAGTGTACACAACATCAACCACACAGTGTGCACAACATCAGCCACACAGTGTACACAACATCAGCCACACAGTGTACACAACATCAGCCACACAGTGTACACAACCTCGACATCAAAGATAAGAGACCGGGAGTCCCAGTTCAAGGTCGCCTCCAACTGTACAAAACCATCAACCCTCCCTTCTGATGAGACCAGGACTCTCTGGTCCCTGTGGGGCTGTTTACCAGTCATAAATAACATCATGTGACTCAGTCAGCCTCCATCAATCAGCCAGATCCAGACCCACACCCTGCTCTGAGCCACAGCGACACAGCCAGGAGCAAACTCAGACACCAGTATATCCTGCTTTTGCAATGAGCAATGTCACTGCATAGGCAGGGTTCTCCTGGGGTTAGAGTCGTGGTTCTGTGAGGAACCTGGCTCTCAGGAGACCTGCAGCCCTACACCCCCTTAGTTTTCAATATGTGGAGTTCAAACTGTAGAAAAAAATACAAGACCATTAAGAACCAATTTATTTTCCTAACTAGAACCCACACCTGATTTACATCTGACACGCATTAATTCACGTTTTCACGTTTCCCAGCAGCCTTTGTCCCTTCACCATGTTACTGACCTTAAAGGCAAACTTGCGGGTGATGTTATCCGAAGTCTCCACTCCTCTGATCCGGAAACTGAGCAGCGGCAAACTCCCTAACACCGAGTCCTCCTTCTCATCTGTGAAGGGGTAGAACATGTGAGAGCTTAGAACACATCTGAAGACAGATCACACACACAGACACACAACAGTCAAATCCTGAGCCAGTCCTGCTCTCCTCCCAGCAGCCCCTCTGCTCCCATGCCGACAGCTGCCGAGAATAGATATCCATTATGGTCCGAGGGTCCCTGTGATAACCAGTAATGGCTCTCTCACACACACACACACACACACACACACACACACACACACACACACATACACACACACACACATACACACACGCATATATACACACGCACACACACACACACACTCACACAGGCCAGGATGCAGCAGTGATAAACAGAAGCATGGTGCTGACTGAATAATGGAAACAGGCATGAAAATTTTAGCAGTAAGAAAAGGATCCACTGTGAATCTGTGAGCTCCTACCTCTGATCCCCAACGCTGCTCTGCACCAGTGCTGTGCTCACTCAGAGTGTGTGTTTATGAGTGGGTGTGTGTGAGAGAGAGAGAGAGGAGGAGAGGCAGCAAATGAGGGCAAGGGGGAGAGAGAGAGAGATGTGAAGGAGGGGGAAGGGCTTGTAAAATCATAAAATACAATGAGAGGGGGAGAGAGAGAGACAGAGAGGAAGAGAGAGAACGAGAGAGAGAGAAAGAGAGAGAGAGAGAGAGAGAGAGAGAGAGAGAGAGAGAGAGAGAGCCTTTGCGTGAGATAATGATCTGCCCATGTGACTCAGTGTTGCAGGAATCTTGGCCCCCAGCCAACTGTACCTGCTGATTGTGTACACCAATGAAATTTCACATGTACACACACAAACACACAGGGGCAGCCCGTCTGAATGATTTATCGACATCTGTATCTATAGAATGAAGCCATGAAAACACATAGTAGGTTCAGAGTGACAACAACAGGAAACAAGAGTCAGGTCATCTTACATGTTTCCATGTAAGATGACCTGGTTCAGACCTCTTATATAAAGGTGCGGGTCTGTCCAGGTGAGACCTGATGGAGGTAAATGGAACCTGAATGTTGTGGTGCTGCCCCGACATGTCATTCATCATTTCTACTACTGATGAGGCCAGTGCTGTCAGAGACTGTGACCACCACTAAGACTGTGACTGTGGTGATCCATTCACTAAGAACTGGTTTGTGGAAAAACAGTCTTATTGAGTATGAGAGTCCCATTTATTTGGGACTATACTAACTCTTCCTGTAAAACTGGACTCATTGGGAGCTGACAGCAGGTCACTGAGACAAGACTAAGCCACCTTGAGGTCTTTATAAGACAGGAAACCACTGTTCACCTGAACACCCTGAACAGCGATGTAGGACTGTAGACTGAGGACAGTTGACTATTGTCTGTGGACTGTTGACTGAGGACATCCTGAACCCTAAGGACCCTGACCACACTGAAGACCCTGACCCCCTGAACATACTGAGCCCTGAAGGCCTTGAACACCCTTAACACTTAAGACCCCTGAACACCCTGAAGACCCTGAACATACTAAAGACCATGGACACCCTGAACACCCCTGAAGACCCTGAACACACCTGAAGACCTTGACCACCCTCAAGACCCTGACCACCCTGATGACCTGAACACCCTGAAGACCCTGAAGACCCTGACAACCTGAACACCCTGAACACCATGAAAACACTGAACACTGTGAAAACAATGAAAATACTGCAAACACTGAAGAAGCGCAAACAACAGATAGCATTTGAGTTTTGGATTCTAGTTAGAATTGGTCTTGTCTGTCATCAGTATACAGTGTACTGGTCTGAAGAGAAACACAGGCCGATACTCAGGCCAGTCAGAGACAGGCCTGTGAAACACAGCCCACACAACAAAAGTCCTGTGCCTTCTCTCCTCCCTCCTGTCCATATTTTGGCCCTTGGTCCTTGCTGGCATAGCAATCGCAGTGGTAAATTGCACTGTCACACATTCCTGCCTCCATCACTCCTTCTCACTAAGCATCCTTCTCCAAAACACATCTGGGCCAGGCAAAGAAGGGAAAGGGGGCTGGAACAAATCAGACGTGTTCAGAATGAAGAGAGAAGCCTCCGACACACAGGGAACAACATCTCCATAAGACAGAAAAGAACAGGCCGTGTGTGTAATCACCAGTCTGTACAATGAGCACCACCTGAACACGGGTTACTGTCATGTAGTGATTCAGCCAGCAGCAGAAAAGAAGAAATGGTGTAGCCTTTAATCCTGGAGGAGTTTTGTTCTTATCTCAGGTTGTTTTGTGTCTACGACTTTAGTCCTGGAATCCCCTGGAATCTGCTCAAGGTTATTCAAGGCTGATAGGTGGAGGACAAATAGGAGTCTCAGCACTGGACAGTTAGGACACAATAACACCCCCTGTGGTGTTTATGACCTTCGGTGGTTAACTGAAAACCGCTGAGGAAAACACACAACAGCTCACAAGTACTGGATCATGCTAAGAACTTCCTCCTCCTGTTTCCTCAATCAATGTACAGGAAATATGGTCACAATCAGTGTTTAACATTATGATGTCACGGTTAGATTGACCTTTGACCTCTTGGATGTAACATGTTATCACTTTATTCAATCCTTACAGCCATTTTAGTTAAATCATGTCATAATCAGTGTGAAATGTTATGGCTGAAAAAAATTTTTGTAAGGTCACACTGACCTTTGACCCAATTCTACTCCACTCACCCTTGGGCCCAAATTTGTTCGAGATTTAAAGAAGTTCCATCAAGGTGTTTCTGAGATATCATTTTCATGAGAAAGAAACAATCTGAAAACAACACACATTGCCATGTCAGATTTCCTCCTCAAGAGACTGAGATCTTTATGTCATTGATTGCATAAAGGTCAAAATTATAATGACCAGATGTGGAGCTGCTACTTTGACTCAGGGTGGCTGATTTATTTCAGTGGTGAATGAGATTCATATGTGAACATTGCTGATTCCGTGGGCACCAAAGAGGCACATAGACCCTGTGGTTCCTGATTGGCCCCATCAGCACTTTACAACAAATAATCAGGACATGTTTGATTGGATCTAAATTATTATCATTTATGTATAAAAGTTAGTTCAGTTGATTTTGCATCTGCTTCGGTTGATATTTACAGTGAAGAGAATCTGCTCCCGATTATTTATATTAACGGAATGATTAATGTTTATTGTTTGTTAGATAGGGTTAAACTGCCACAGAAACTGCTACAGAAAAACTACTGACAGCTTCTCAGGACAGGAGTGCTACTAATTTACCTCCTCTTTGTACCTGAAGGTCATGAAGATATCACATGACACATCTGGACAAGTCACATGGCCACGGCAACAGCTCCTCCTGTCTGCTGACATCTCATCGTTACTTTCAGAGGTGAAGTTACTGAGGTCTTTAAGGTTCTCTTATGGTGTTTTATTGTCAGTGCTCAGTAGCAGGACTGCAGCCACCGTTGCCATGGTGATGTACACTGCTGAAAAGAGAACCACTGTTGTGAGGCTGCAGCCTCGAGTTAGCTCAGTGACCCAGTGATGTGTGTGTGAGAAATACCTCACAGACACACTGTCTTCTTTATACAAACCGTCACCATGGTTGACACAGAGAAGAGACAGGTCTGCGATGTCATCACTGCTGCAGCAGCAAACCTGTCCTTTCATTTAAACCCCATATACATATAACTAATGACTCACATCAGTGAAGACAACTCCTCCAGGATTAGTGTGCACAGAAACACACTGACACAACACAAGGGCCAAAACAGACTGGTAGAGGACAACATCATGCTCCTGGTCCCTGTGTGTGGTGGACCTGGTCGGGAACAGTCAGCAGCCCTGGTTGTTGTGTAGTTAAACATGGCTAAACAGATGTTTGACACACAGAAACCTTCAGCACAGACGACAATGCATTGAACCAGTAGGGACAGACTCATACTTCAGTGTTCTACTGTACTTCTGAAGTTAAAAACATTGAACAACAAGTGTGACCTAGCTGGTTCATCACTGTTTTGTGTCCCCTGGAAACATGGTGACTGTTGTCTGTGCTATTTGAAGAGCAGTTCCAGATGTACTTGTGTTTTTCTGTTTGCAAGTTTTAAGTTGCAATGAGTTGAGTTCTCAGGGCTACCATACCATAAAACTACTGTCATTCATTGGACAGACAGATTATCACACAGTGAAACACAAACCTTTGTAGTAGAAGAGACATCTGTCAGCGAGGACGAACCACCTCTTATTCCACTGCTTGACTCCACTGCTGGCCTGTAGCAGGAGATATCACACACTCATCATTATCACCAACACCAGCATCATCATCATCTTCATCTCAGGCAACTTCATCAATCATAATAAATCCCACGGAGAGTGAACTGATGTGCCAGCCTGATGCTCCACTGTTATCTGCCACTGCTGCAGTAGAGAGATGTTGTGGACTGACAGGAGCTGACCTGGATTCATATGGTCTCTGGAGGGGATGGAGGCTTCTTAGTGAACCTTTAAGTAACTAAAAAACACAACTGCTGGTGAGAGGGGGGGCACCAGTCTACACTGATGATCACAGCCTCCACACAATGTGAAGTCATATCTTGTTGCTGCAGTGGGCACAAACTGACCTGCTTGTACAACCAGCCCTGTTTGGTGACTGCCGCTTTGGGATTCCTGCGCATAGAGTTGGAGCGTTTCCCAAAGGTGGCTGCCTTTCTGGGAGGCCGAGACACCTGCAGGACAGCAGAGAGACAGAGGAACATGGTTCGAATAAATGTCCATCCAGGAAGGGACCATCCACACAGATGGTGAGGTGGTCAGGTGTTTATGAGCAGAGTGGTGTTGGAGTAGTTACCTGAACTGACTCCTTCTTTTTTATTGTGGTTTATAACACAAGGTGAAGTATATTATTAAAGCTGAGCTAACACACAGAGTGTGACTGCTCTGCTTCCTGTGTGTTGATTAAAAGCTTTGATAAACCCAATATATAAATATGCTGCTGTAGACTGTTTTTCGGGCCGTGTGTGTGTGTCTCACGCGGGTGTAAGGCTGGGCCTCTGTAGACAGGTCTGACACCATGTTGTTGCTCTTGCAGTGACTGATCCTCTGAGCTGCAGTGTTCACGTTCATGTCCAAATCACGGCTCCTGTACAGGACAACAGACACTCAGACACCCTTGTCCTGCAACCAACACAACTGTCACATGACCACTGTGCAACAAATCTGATCTGGACAGCACAAGGTTTGATCTACTCCAGTCTGAGACCCTGGAGACCTGACACGGACATCTAGTGGCCATGTGAATAATGACTCCTGGCTGTTTGGAGCAGGGTGATGTATAAATCCAAAAAAAGAAAATGAAACGAGATAAAAGACAGTTCAAAGAAAAGTCGAACAGGAGAGACTATGAAAGAGTCCACATACATGAGGCAATCCAGATGTTAGGACAGAGCCACTAACATTACCCTGCCCATAGCAGGTTCAACGTCTGATGTAGCACTAGTTCAGCTAACAACATTCACCAGCTCCTGAAGTAGCATCAGGTTAGCATCACTACTGTGTGAAGTAGTTAATGGGCAAGGATCACAGCCATCAAATGTCTAACACAAATGGCACGTCTGTCCCATAATTCAAAATACAGATCACATTGGTCAATGTTGCTATGGAAACACCAGCCAGCTGAACATCTCTGTGACTCTCCTGACATTCACACTCCAACAATGACCCCTCTTTAAAGTCACTGAGCTCTACTGGGTCTGAAGAGCATTTATACTTGCCCCACAGCATGATGGTATGTTAGCTGCTTAACTGCGGCACCTTTCTTTCTGTTTCTTCGGGAGTTTCCTTTACTTTACACAACTACAGCCTCAAACAACACCATCTACAGCAGCTACAACACCAACTACAGCAACTATAACACCATCTACAGCAGCTACAACACCATCTACAGCAGCTTTAACACCAACTACAGCAGCTACAACACCATCTCCAGCAACTACAAGACCATATACAGCAGCTACAAGACCATATACAGCAGCTACAACACCATCTACAGCAGCTACAAGACCATATACAGCAGCTACAACACCATCTACAGCAGCTACAACACCAAGTACAGCATCTACAACACAAACTACAGTGTCAAACAACACCATCTACAGCAGCTACAACACCAACTGCAGCCTCTAACAACACCATCTACAACAGCTACAACACCAACTACAGTCTCTAACAACACTATCTACAGCAGCTACATCATCTACAGCAGCTACAATACCAACTACAGCAGTTACAAGACCAATTACAGCCCCTAACAACACCAACTACAGCCTCTAACAACACCATCTACAACACCAACTGTATCAGCTACAACACCAACTACAGTTTCTAACAACATCTACAACAACATCTACAGCCTCTAACAACACCAACTACAGCAGCAGCTACAACACCATCTACAGCCTCTAACACCTTGCATAAAACTATTTATAGCCCCAACTAAAGCCTCTAACAGCATTTACATCACAAGGTACAACACCAACTACAGCCCCTAAGAACACCATCTACAACATAATTTACAGCAACAGTAACAAACTATCTACAGCGTCGAACAACACTATCACTATCACTGTCACTATGTGACAGCTATCTGTCACAATATGGCTGGTGCCCCAGAGGATACCTTTATTAAATTGCAGTTATTATGCAATATTCATATTTTAAATATTGTTATCTTATGAATTTCTGATTGCCAATAATTGATGACCTACCTATGACCCAACATTTATAAGGTTTAAAGTCATGAATAATTAAGGGTGTGTCACCTCTCTGAGTGACAGGTGGATGAGCTTATGGTTGAAACAAACCATGCTCCACCTTTTTCCTTTTTTGGATTTGTTAGACACTGCCAAGATGGCAACAATGGAGCATGAGTTTCTCTGAGATTCAGAAACCTGGGTGACATCATTGAGACTGTATCCATCTTTATTTCCAGTCTGCAATGTTAAGTTGTGGTTGTGGGTTACTCACTGCAGATTGGAATGTATTGGTGTTGGCTCTTCCAGCTGGATCGGACTCACTGCCTGTCCAGCTGGTCCACTGAGGTCATGTTGACTGAAACAAAGAGGACACAGATTAACTGAAGATGATAAAAAGGATGTCACAGAAAGTCAATGACAGGAACACAACTATGTTGTCATTAATATTACAACATGATTAAGACCCATGTTTACAGCTCCATCCATCATCACGATCATGATATGAATGATGGGTGTGACTTTTTTGATGGGTGTGTGCATTTCCACAATAACACATACACTCACACACCAGAGGGCAGTTTGGCATTCAGTAGCTTTACCAAGAACACTTTTGACATGTGCAATGGACAAGCCAAGAATCAAACCACCAACCAGCCATAAAGCCCAGTCACTGATATCATCACACAATGAGATGATGTCATCATACAGTCAGCTGATGTCATCACACAGTCAGCTGATGTCATCATACAGTGAGCTGATATCATTACACTCATGCACCAGCTGATGCACCAGCTGATCAGAACAGCAGCAATGCAGCAGGCTGTCTGCATCAGCTCAGTCCTGGCTTCATTTACACTGAATCTGCAGCTAGTTAAGGGATTCACACTCACATGGTGCTGCACTGGAGCTGGGGCAGACTCAGTGTGTGTGCATGTACGTGTGTGTATGTGTGTGTGTTTGCGTCTTTCGTTGGCCTTGTTATCAGGGCTATGCCAGGAAAGGAGGAAGGAGAGAGTTAAACACAGCAGTGACCCTCAGGTCAATAATACAAACAACAAAAGTGTTTTTTTCTTTTGCTTTCTTTTGGCGAGGAGGGGGAGAGTTGTGCTAAATATAGTAAAATCAGATGCCTGTGTTTTATAGCATCTTTAATTCAGACTGTTCACCGCCTCTTAAACTGGTGGAAGCTGCTTGTATCGTAATCTGGAACATAATCTGGTTTATTGTCTAGTAGGTTTTTCAGTGTACAAAGAATTTGTTTTGGTGCAAAAAAAAAAAATCATTAAACTGATGCACTTAAGGTAACAACTTAATAGTTAGAAACAATTAACAATAAAATAAAATAAAAAATGATTGATGATGATTGTCTGCAATGAAACACTAGAATCCACCAGAGGCAAGAACCTCATCTGACACCATGTGTGCCTATGACAAGGGCTTCAAAGATACAACACAACATGTTGTATCACAGCGCTTCTGTGATCTCACCCTGCTCCCCAGTGTTTCCTGTCTTTTACTCCCCTTTTCCCCTGTTTCCTCCTCCCTGTGTGTGTGTGTGTGTGTGTGTCTCCTTCTCCCAATAGGGGCGTGGCCACAGCACTGACAGCTTGACACACCTGCAACTCATCACCCATTAAACCCTGCCGAAAAGCCCTGGTTTGTCACCCACTCTCCCTCAGATTCTTCTGCTTCTTGATGTGGTGAGTTCCAGGCTGACAAAACCTTACTCACACTCACTCTCTGTGACAATTCCTAGTGTTGTTTTGTCTTGCACATTCACCTCAACCGAGATTCTGCTCCAGAAAGAACCTGCTCCAGCGCTGCTGCCTGCTGATCTGATCTGATCAACAACCAGCCACACTCTCTGACCTCCTCCTCACCATTTCCCCCACTGGATTCACCAGTTCTCCAGCAGACTTTTTCACAGAAGACTATGTGCAACTAATCTGCCTTAGTTTAAACAATAAACCCCTTGGCAGGGTGGCTGCCACCATACCTGGGCTTGGATCTTCCCACTGCCATGTAGGTGACGTGCTCATGCACACCCTGAATGACAGGTTCATAGAGAGGATGGGCCCAGAGACTGACAGTAAAAACTTTATTTTTGATGTCCAATGAGACTGAGACATGAGACACTGAGATGTCTGCTCATATTTGAACCATCACAACAGGAGGGAGGTTGTGTTGTCCATTCACTGACACAGTTTAATTCATGATAAGAAGTGATTAATATTACTGAAACCATGGCAGGTCACATTACACAAAGTCATGTAATCTGCTCAACACAGGCAGGTCAAGTTCAGCTAGCTTAATGTTAGCACAACTCAGTGAGCTAACCAGGAAATCACCAAGGTTTTATCGTGTCATCAACATAAAGCCATTTTAAAACACAACAACAGTAACACAAGGGCTAGTGATGTGATACTCACCACCTCGTGCTCATACAGTGGCAGAAATGAAGACAAATTCCTCAACCACCATCCAAATGTCCAGATGTTACAGTTCACAGGTGTTGAACAGTGTGATGTCACACTGTCAGTACAACGGTACATCGCCTACATAAGATGTCTGTCAACCGTAAAAAGCTTAAACGCTACAACCTGCTGAATTTGCTGTGTGGCACTGCATTGCAGTCATCTCTGACCTCCAAGCTCACGGCTGCCCACTCCTCTAACCCACCCCCAACAGACACGCACGCACACACACACACACACACACCCTATTCCCTCTCTACCTACCTTACTCTCCTGTCCACACGAAACTTCAACATCCTCCCCTGGATTAATCATGAACCAGCAGTGCAGGTGACAGGATGGATAGACATAAAGATGGAGGGGAGATGGGGAGATGAACAGAGAGGTGGAGAGCAGCTGGAGGGATGGAGGAGCGGAAGTAGATACCCAACGCTGTCCTCGTCTCTCTCCTACAGTCTGCATCCCCCTCTCTCTGTTCCTTTCCCCACCTGTCTCACCCTCCCTCTCTCTCGCTTTATCCCTCTCTCTCTCTCTCTCTCTCTCTCTCACATACACACACACAGCCTCCTGGCTGAGAACTGCAATACTCAGCTTATTCAGTCCTGTCAGTCAAGCTGATATACACTCTATCTTTATTTCAGTCTCTCTCTCTATCTTTATCTCATTTATTGCCTCCACCACCTTTCTCTGTCCCTATCTTAATCTCATTTTCTGCCCCCCCCCTTTCTATCTCTCTCTTTCCTGTCTCTTCCTGTCTCACTCTGTGGCTGTCTTTGATAACCATGGATGTTGACAAGAGCCAATAGCAATGCCAGTCAGCCAGTCAGTCAGTCAGCTGGTCAGTCAGTCAGTTAGTCAGTCAACTGTTCAGCCAGTAAGTCAGCTGGTCTGTCAGTCAGGCAGTCAATCAACTGGTCAGTCAGTCAGTCATTTGGTCTTACAGTTAGTCAGCTGGTCAGTCTGTCAGTCAGCTGGTCAGTCAGTAAGTCGACAAGCTGATTTACTGACTGACCAGATGACAGACAGACCAGCTGACTTTTTCAGTCCAGTCAGTCAGTCAGCTGGTCTGTCTGTCAGTCAGCTGGTCAGTCAGTAAGTCGACGAGCTGATTTACTGACTGACCAGATGACAGACAGACCAGCTGACTTTTTCAGTCCGGTCAGTCTGTCAGCTGGTCATTCAGTAAATCAGCTGGTCAGTCAGTCAGCTGGTCCATGTGCGGTGTGTTACAAATTCCTGGACCTACACTCAAGTAGTAGGCAGTTTCCATGCTGTGTAAAGCTCTAAAACCAGTCTGAAACTTCTCAAAGTTGTCACTTTGACAGATAAAGGATACAAGTTTTTATAAGTTAGGGTTTATAACTTTAATATAAAAATAAATATAATATAATAACATAATAATAAATAATATTCTTTTTTTTAAATCTTGGGATATTCATTTACATTATTAATGTTCTAATAATGTTAATGTTAATAGTGTAATGTTATATCATCAGAGTCTATAACAGTCCAGGACCAGGATCAGCTGGTCTCTGGTCTCTGTTTCACGTTTCAATGATCACTGCTCAGTCTTCCCTGTCTCTCATCGACATAGCAACATGACAGAGGGTCAGAGGAGGAGAACCAGGATGATCAGGGACAAGCAGGACACTGAACTCTTTCTCATTATCCATCACAGACCACCATCTCCTTTCATTTACTCCCATCAGTCACCAAGTTCAGACTCAATGTCTTGGCACAAAGTTCACTGACAGTGTTTACTGCAATCATTAACTGGATGTGGGAGTTCTCCTGTTATAGAGAAGTATTTACAGTCAGCCTC
The DNA here is from genome assembly GCA_038496675.1 of Rachycentron canadum. NCBI lineage: Eukaryota > Metazoa > Chordata > Actinopteri > Carangiformes > Rachycentridae > Rachycentron > Rachycentron canadum. Next base: position 22,799,362 of record CM076649.1, read on the forward strand.
AAATGAGACACAAGAACTTTGTCAATACTAAACCATCATTCTTGAATCTCGACCTCAGGCCTCCATTGTCTGAACACAACCAAAGTCACATTTCCCTGAGAGCAAACAAGACATGTATGAATGTGGTTTCAAGATGAGATACCAGATTCAGAATTCAGTATCAAGGCAAGGCAAGGCAATTTTATTTGTATAGCCCATTTTTACAAACAGTTTGTTTCCCTGTTAAAAGGGCTTTACATAGCATCATAACAACATCCTCTGCCCTTAGACCCTCACATCAACTGAGGAAAAAGTCAAAACAAAAAACCCTTTTAACAGGGATCCCTCACCCAGGACGGGCAGATGTGCAGTAGATGTTGTATACAGACAAGAAAACAGGTAACAATACAGAATATGCACAGCATGGAAATGGTGTGCAGGAGTTAATGAAGGCAGTTTTTGGTGGGAGGGAAGGCAGGGAGCGTCAGGCAGCTTAATGGGGGTAATGGGTGATAGACTGGTTCCTGGGAGGGAAGGGCAGGTCGGTTTAACAGCAGGGGTAAAAGGGGAAGGGGGTGATGCAGGGGGCGGTTGGTGGAGAGAGATGGAGCTTCAGTGGATCTGTGGAAACACAAATAGAGAGAGAGCGAGACACCAAGGCCAAACTACAAGGTGCAGCAGATAATGAAAATGATAATTTAAAGTGTGGGAGAGGAGAGGAGAGGAGAGGAGAGGAGAGGAGAGGAGAGAGCAGTAAAGGAGCCTGATAACTGAAGGCTCTACCTCCCAGTCTGTTTTTAAAGATACTGGGAGTCACTAACAGACCTGCATTCTGGGAGCTAAGTGCTCTGAAAGGATAATAAGACACTATGAGGTCTTTCAAATAGGATGGAGCTTTGTCATTAAATGCTTTATAAGTCAGCGGAAGGATTTTGAAGTCTATTCGATATCCTACAGGGAGCCAATGGAGGGAAGCTAAAGTAGGAGAGATGTGTTCTCTTTTACTGACTCCTGTCAATATCCTTGTTGCAGCGTTTTGGACTAACTGCAGACTCTTAGTTTTTCGGACATCCTGACAATGGAGAGTTACAGTAGTCCAGCCTAGAGGTGATAAATGCATGGACTAGTTTCTCCGCATCACTCTGAGAGAGGATATTCCTAATTTTGGATATGCTGCGAAGGTGAAAAAAGGCAGTCCTAGTCACATGTTTTATGTGTGAGCTGAATGAAAGGTCTTCGTCAAATATTACTCCAAGGTTCCTTGCGGTCATACTTGAGTTCAGGGTGATGCCATCTAGATTAGCAATCTGCGAAGAAAAGGTGTCACTGAGATGTTTAGGTCCAAACACAATGACTTCTTTTTTGTCTGAGTTTAGTAGAAGGAAGTTAGAGGACATCAAGGATTTGATGTCTTTTAGGCAGTCTTGCAGATTGATGAGGCGGCTTTTATCATCTGGTATCGATAAGTGGAGCTGGGTATCATCTGCATAGCAATGGAAGTCGATCGAGTGTTTCTGGGTTATATCGCCTAATGGGAGTATGTAAAGAATGAAAAGAATTGGCCCTAAAACTGAGCCCTGTGGTACGCCATACGTAACTCTGCTGCAATCTGAATGGTCATTGTTAACATTAACAAACTGAAACCTATCGGATCAGTATGATTTAAACCATTTTAGGGCAGAGCCTTTAATCCCAATTTCATGGTCTAGTCTCTGCAGCAGAATGCTGTGGTCAATGGTGTCAAATGCAGCACTGAGGTCCAGAAGTACAAGTATAGAGACAAGATCTCTATCAGAAGCTATAAGAAGATCGTTAGAGACTTTTACCAGTGCTGTTTCAGTGCTGTGGTGTTCTCTGAATCCAGATTAGAAAGCTTCAAACAGCTTCAAACAGTTCATTACTGTGCAGGTGCTGCTTTAGAACCACCTTCTCAAGGATCTTGGAGATATAGGGAAGGTTGGATATGGGCCTAGAATTTGCTAACACACCTGGATCTAGAGAAGGCTTTTTAAGTAATGGATTAATAACTGCCACCTTAAAGGCCTGTGGCACATAACCTGTGACTAAGGAAAGATTGATCTGGTTCAGTATAGAGGTGTTAACTAAGGGGAAGACATCCTTAAGCAGTCTTGTTGGGACTGGATCAAGTAGACATGTGGCTGATTTAGAAGAGGTAATTGCAGAAGTTAGGTCTGACAGGTCAATGGGGGAGAAGCTTTCAAGGTATGCATCAAGTCTGGGAGATGCTTCTATAGGCACTACAATCTGTGGTCTATCATTGGCAATCCTTGCTCTAATATTCACAATCTTTTCAGTAAAGAAATTTAGGAAATCATTACTGTTGAGAGTCGGAGGGATGCATGGCTCAACAGCACGATGGTTCTTGGTCAGCCTGGCTACAGTGCTGAAAAGGAACCTGGGGTTGTTTTTATTCTTTTCTATTAAAGATGAATAGTATGTGCTTCTGGTTTATCATCTTTCCAGGCTTGACGGTCTTCCACACGTTGGCTGGAATGTGTTTTCCTTTTCAGCAGTCTGGTCTCCTGCTTCAAGGTGCGCAGGTTCAGGCTGTACCAGGGAGCTATTCTCTTGTGGTTGATAACCTTCTTTTTCAGAGGTGCTACAGCATCGAGCGTCCCAAGGAGTGCTGCTGTAGTGCTATCTACAAGATAATCTACCTGCAAGGGAGTAAGATCAGCATAGCTGCCCATTGTAATGCTACTAGGTGTGGCGGCAAGCTCTGCTGGAATGAGCTCTTTAAATCTAGAGACAGCAATATCAGATAAACATCTACTGTAGTGGGACTTTTTCCCAAGTAAAGCATAATTTATTAAGGTAAATTCAAATGTAATTAAAGAATGGTCAGACAGGACAGGGTTTTGAGGGAAAACTGTAATGTGCTCAGCTTCTATCCCATAGGTTAGTACTAAGTCAAGGACATGATTAAAGGAGTGAGTTGGTTTATTTACCCTCTGAGAGAAGCTAATTAAATCTAAGAGAGACTTGAATACAATAGCCAGACAATCATCTTTAACGTCCACATGAATGTTGAAGTCACCCACTATAATGACTTTGTCTGATTCCATTGCTAAGTTTGACAGAAAGACTATGAATTCTTCTAAGAACTTAGAATAAGGTGCGGGGGGACGGTACACAACAGCAAGTATAAGTGGTTTCTCTGCTTTCCAGTCAGGGTGAAAGAAGCTATCAGTAAGGCTTTCAAATGAATCATACGAAACATTAGGCCAAGGGTTAATAAGCAGATTTGACTGATATACTGCAGCCACTCCTCCTCCTCTACCAGTGACACATGGCACATGGTAGTTAATGTAACCAGGAGGGGTAGATTCATTTAAACTAACATATTCATCCTGCTGCAACCAGGTTTCAGTGAGGGTTAATAGATCAATTTGGTGATTTGTAATTAAATCATTCACTAGGAGAGACTTGGAAGGGAGAGATCGAATCGCTAACAGAATGTGCTATGTTCCTCGATAAGAGGGATGCACCACCCAAAGTAGGGTGGATGCCATCCCTCCTAAACAGACCAGGCTTTCCCCAGAAGGAGCTCCAGTTGTCTATATAAGCCACGTTGTTTGTTAAGCACCACCTAGACATCCAGCGATGGAATGACCGTGTACGGCTAAAAATGTCATCACTCGTTAAATTGGGCAGCGGGCCAGAGAAAATTACGGAGTCCGACATAGTTTTTGCATAGTTACACACCGATGCCACATTAACTTTACATAACTCTGACTGGCTAAGTCGGGTGTCATTAGCGCCGACGTGGATTACGATTCTACTGTATTTACATTTACTTTTTGTCAGCAGCTTCAGGTTAGCCTCAATGTCGCCCGCTCTGGCCCCTGGGATACACTTAAGTCACTGGAGCCTCTAACCTCACGTTCCGGAGGATGGAGTCCCCAATGACTAATACTGGCTTCACAACGGCGGGGCCGCTGTGAGCAACAGAGCCAACATGTGGAGTTTCGTCCTCAACGGGTGTGTTGCTGATTGGGGACGTGGAGGGGTTGGTGGTGAGACACAGGCTTTTTAGGTCTATGTTTCCGTTGACCTCGTGCTGTCACCCAGCGGGACTGGCTTCCCGGCTGCTCGGGAGCTGCGGGGGAACTGCTAGCGGCGGCTAGGCTAGGTGGCTCCGTGCCGGCTAAGGGGGCCTGAGAAGCTACTATAGCTAAAGGACTAGCTTCCATGGTGCGGAGCCGGGACTCTTGCATACTGAGCATCGCCTCTAGGACTGCAAATAAACTACACTTGTTACATGAACCATTATCATTAAAGGAGGCAGAGGAGTAACTGAACATCAGGCACACTGAGCAGGGGAGGGAGGGAGAGGTGGAGGGAGAAGCGGATAGAGAGAGAGCAGCCATAGCTGTTATGCTAGTATGCCTACAAGTATTACAACTATTACAGGTTAACAGGTCCTTTTATAGGCCTATGTGATAGAAACTAGGCGTAATATAATATGCTTAGTAATATATTACGCTTAGTGTGCAGTGGTGCTTAAAGCGATTAAGTTAACAGAAAACTAAACAGAGGATTAGAGAGAGTCTAACACACAACTACAGAATGCTACAGGCGCAAGCAGGAAGTGACGTAATACGCTCACCGTAAGTCCAGAGGCCACGAAGCAGCAAGCTCATTTCTCACATTGCTGATCGCTCGTTACATAACATTCCAAACTTGTTCATGTTGCCATAGGTTCTGGTGCAGAAGATGCCTGTTGAAGACCACCCCTCCCCCATGCAAATTGGGGGTCCCCTAAAAACTCACATGCTCAGTGGATCTTAGATACAGCACACATGGGAAGATTAAGGTGGTTCAGTTTTTATTGCAAAATGGACCCTTTCCCTCGTGGGGCCTGGTTTGCTTCTCCTGATGGTGAGTCTCTTCTTTGCTGCTCCTCCATGGAGTCAAATAACATTGACTTTGTTCTTTCAGACAGTTTAACATGAAATGTCACTGCCAGCCAGTGGCAGCTACTTTAATAGAGTTTACCAGGTTTTATACAAGCATGTATACAGGGCCAACAGAGGCACTGTGGTTCAGGATGCACATCACGTTCAGATCCTAACATGTGGACTCCTCCTCATGTTTCATTACATCCAGTAGCTCCACGGATCACTGAAATTTTCTCTGTTTAGACTGTGCATGTACAGGAGTGTGTACATGCGTACAGAGATTCAGGCTGAGGCAGACTCTCACTGTCTGAAGGTCAGAGTGCAGTGTTATTATCACTGTTAAGTCTGAACAGGCAACGTGTGTGTGTGTGTGTGTGTGTGTGTGTGTGTGTGTGTGTGTGTGTGTGTAAACTCCTCACAGCAGGAGAGGGAGGAGGGAGAGCAGGGGGAGTGATGGAGGCCAGGGTGAGGATGGAGGAGGAGAAAGATGTGAGTGCAAGGAGAGAAGAAATTTGGAGGGAACCTGACTACATAGATCTATATTTCTACTGAAGATGCACACACACACACCCTTCACTCCTGTCCAGGCATGCAGGACCACATGTGTAGACAGGCCCACACACTGTAGAGGTCTGGGTGTCATGTTTGAGCAAACAGTCTTTAAATAGAAGTGACTTATGATCGATTATGATCAACATGATCAAATGAAATATTCCTCAGACACAGATCTGAAACAAGGCAAATGTCCAAACATCTTCGCTGCCTGGTAAGTCTGATCTGGGTGTCTCCACACTACCATCACTCTGATCTGGTTTCCGCCAGTCCTCAGGTTAAGTGAATGATCAGTGGTTAAAGTAATGAACCAGGTCGAGACAGGTCCTCTGGGCCACCTTCCTGAGGTTCTGTGGCACCTTCACCTTTCTTCACTGCTCCTGACAGCTGATCTCCGAATAAACCACATGAAACCAATTCAACAGCATAGACCAGGTCTCTAACAGTGATGTGTGTCCACTCTCTGACTTCATGACATCTCCAAAACAGAGCTGAGCATCATATTCTGCTTCATCCTCAGTCCAGTGATGAAGGCATTCACAGTTTTATACCTCAGTCATATTTACACAGAGTCTTTGTACCACAGCTGCCCCATGGTCTGACAGTAAACCTGATCCTGGAGTTGTCATTTCATTCTTCTCCACCCTCAGTGGAGGCAAGTGTCCGTACACCAGGGTCACAACAACACATACTACTGTCTGGTGTTGTTGTGACCAATGTGTTGGAGGACCAACACATTGTGTGTTTACATGAAAAGGTTTGGCCACACACACACACACACACACACACACACACACACACACACACACACACACACACACACACACACACACACAAAGAGTGTTCTATCTGTTGGTCACACCCCACAGATTTGACTTTATTTAATCTGTCACATCAGTAGCAGGTCTGGTTTCATCCCCAGGTTTCAAACACACACACACACATCAACATACACACACTCAGCTATGTGTCTCCCCAACAAAAACTGAGCACAAAGAACAGAAACTCCTCCATCTTTGAGCCCCTCCTTCTCTCCTTCACAGTCTGAAATAAAGAACACATGCAGTAGCTCTTACCTTCCTTCACCATCCCTGCCTTCACACGCTCCTCTTTTCCTCTTTGTGCTCTCTCCGGTCTTCCTGTCAGTAGCAGCCGTCTATAACATGCTGGGGCTTGGCTGAAACGCGGCAGTATGCAATAAGTCCCACTGGTCTGAGGAAAATAAGAGAGAGAGGGAAAAGCAGGAAGAGTTTCAATCTGCATGTGAGCAGAGAATTGAAAGAAAAGAGAAATCTGAAACCTCTGGAGCTCCAGAAACAATCACCCCTCCCTCCTCCTTCTCTTCCTCCTCACTGCTTTCTCCCTCCATCTCCCTCTCTGCTTCCCTCCCTTTCCTCTCTTCTCCCTCATCTCCCACTCATTCATCTAGCCTGCAAGTTGAAGCACTTAGCCGTTCATCCTGTCCATTTTCTCTCCTCTTCCTCCCACTTCTTGCTCTCCCTCTCTTCCATCACTTCTATTATTTCTTCCACAGAGGAGAAAAAAGTCCCACATTTTCACAACAGTCAGCTCAGAGCTTGAGACACACAGAGGGAACAGAAGCACCAGCAACTCTGAGCTGAGATGGCAACATCAGGCTGAGGCACAGAGGACATAGAGGAGCTCCATGTTTTCCACATTATTACAGCTGATATATACTGATGATGTTTCCTCACTCACCCTCTGAACAGAGTCTGTTTCACAGGCTCCACACAAATACATAAACAGAACCTGATTTAAAGGAAGAAGCTGCTGTTACTCTTACATTACATTTCTTTTGTTGTCAAAAAACCTCAAATGTACCAAAGCAACAACGTGTTGCATCCCAGTTCTTCCTCACAACACAACACAACAACATAACACAACGCAACACAACACAGGACAGCTAAGGTGTAAATCACAGGATTGATTGTAAGGTTGTCAAGGCTTTGAGCTGTTTGTTAAGTGCTGGGTCTCATGAAATGTGACTGTGGATACATGTCAGTCTAACCATCACACAGCTGTGCTGTTGAACCGTAAAGCAGTTTAATGATGTGGAGTCACAACATCATGTTTTTTTTTTACTAATGCATGATAGAAATCATATACTGAACTGAAGTAACTGTACCCACACACATATCCACAGTCTCTTCTGTGTCTGAGTGTCACTGTAATTATGGGTGTCATCATTACTCAGCATTACTCACAGGGGTCTCTTAGTCAAAACGCAGGTGTTTAGGGAGGGGCTACCCCTACACTGCTCACGTCCAAACATGCCCTAACCCCCCCTCCACCACAACTACACACACATACATACAAATACCATTGAAGTCTAATCACTTCATCGAAGCTGCAAACACAGACTTGAGCACACATACCTCTTTCCAAATCCATCAGAGTCAGAGACCTGATGCTGCTCAGGAAGCATCAGATGAAACAACTTCATGTTGGAACATGTCTGACATTGCAGGCAGATAGCATAGAGAGAGCAAACCTCTCACACAGAGAGCAGAGAGCAGACAGAGAGCAGACAGAGAGCAGACCGAGAGCAGCCAGAGAGCAAACAGACAGCAGACAGAGAGCAGTCAGAGAGCAGACAGAAAGCAAACAGAGAGCAGACAGAGAGCAGCCAGAGAGCAAACAGAGAGCAGACAGAGAGCAGCCAGAGAGCAGACAGAGAGCTATTAGATAGCAGTCAGAGAGCAGCCAGAGAGCAGCCAGAGAGCAGTCACAGAGTGGACAGAGAGCTATTAGAGAGCACCCAGAGAGCTATTAGAGAGCAGACAGAGAGCTATTAGAGAGCAGAGAGAGCAGCCAGAAAGCAGACAGAACACCATTAGAGAGCTACTAGAGAGCAGTCACAGAGCTATTAGAGAGCAAACAGAAAGCAGACAGAGATCAGAGAGAGCAGTCAGAGAGCAGACAGAGAGCCATTAGAGAGCAGTCAGTGGGCAACCAGACAGCAGACAGAAAGCAGACAGAGAGCAGAGAGAGAGAGCAGCCAGAGAGCAAACGGAGAGCAGACAAAGAGCTATTAGAGAGCAGTCAGAGAGCAGCCAGAGAGCTGACAGAGGACAGACAGAGAGCAGTCGGAGCGCAGACAGAGAGCAAACAGAGAACAGACAGAGAGCAGTCAGAGAGCAAACAGAGAGCAGACAGAGACCAAACAAAGAGCAAAGAGAGAGAGCAGTCAGAAAGCTAGAGCGTCGTTAGAGAACAGACAGAGAGCAGAGCAGACAGAGAGCTGACAGAGAGCTGACAGAAAGCTAGAACGTCATTAGAGAACAGACAGAGATCAGACAGAGAGCAGAGAGAGAGCAAACAGAGAGCAGAGAGAGCACAGAGAGCAGACAGAGACTGACAGAGAGCTGACAGAAAGCTAGAGCGTCATTAGAGAACAGACAGAGATCAGACAGAGAGCAGAGAGAGAGAGCAGTCAGAGAGCAAACAGAAAGCAGTTAGAGAGCAGACAGAGAGCTATTAGAGAACAGTCAGAGAACAGTCAGAGAGCAGCCAGAGAGATAACAGAAAGCAGCCAGAGAGCAGTCACAGAACGGACAGAGAGCAGCCAGAGAGCAAACAGAGAGCTGACAGAGACCAGACAGAGTGAAGTCAGAGAGCAGACAGAGATCAGTCAGAGAGCAGACAGAAAGCAGTCAGAGCAGTTAGAGAGCAGCCAAAGAGCAGACAGAGAGCAGCCAGAGAGCAGACAAAATTCAAAATTCAAATCTCTGAATTATAAAACTAAGAGAGCTGAGGGGACAGTGGCGTTTGTTCATCACTTAACACTTGATCCAGTGTGAATTCAGTGTAATATTAATTTGTACACCTCATGTAATTTATCATCAGAAAGACCATCACAGAGTTACATGAGATTCTGTTACCAACCCAGAGTAATGATAGTCGTCATCTGTGTGTGTGTGTATGTGTGTGTGTGTGTGTGTGTGTGTGCGCGTGCGCAGTCCCAGAATAGCTTTTGCATGCTCCTCTGCTCTATAATCAATGTGTTCCATCATAATTTGCTGTGAGAGCTGCTCCCTGAGCTCAAGGCTTGACCTCAGTCTGAGCAAAAATATCTCTGGGAACAGAGCTACGTCTTCACTTGTTTCTTTTTTCTCAATTTTTCAAAAAGCCATAAGGTCTTAATTTTTGTAAGGTTGTCTTCAGTCCACAGGAAAATAACTTTCCAACCACTGGACAGTTTAAATTTAATATGAATAATAAATAATAACATTTTTAATAATGCTGGTGAATCCCTTTCTTTTAGTATCTAAAAATGAAAAGGATTGCTCCCTCTCCACAATGTTTTTAACTCTCTCTCCACAACCTTGTATTTTCATTGTGCAGTCTATCCAGTATAGCCATACTGCTGCATGGAAAGATGGAGTCTCAGATGTCTAGCTCCTGCACTACAAAGCAGCTTTTCAGAAAGCAGAGATGAGTTCTGTCCACAATGAGGTTACAAAAGTTACAAAAGCTAATTTTTAAATGAATCCATTGTTAATAGAGGTGCTAGGGTGTGAAATGACTTGAAACTGAGAAGCAGAATCCTAAAGTTGATGCAGTATTTAATAGGGAGCCAGTGCAGGTGCTGTGGGACAGAAATGTTCTATGGACAGGGGTACTGGTGATGAGCTGGGCTGCTGCATTCTGTACCAGCTGTGAAGTTTGCAGAGGAGATTGTGAGGAGGACCAGTGAGGATAGAGTTGCAGTAGTCAAGCAAGACTGCAATTGAAGAATGTAGCAGAATAGCAGTGTTGTTGACTGTAAGTGAGGACATAAGTTTTTGATGTTGCATAGAAGCCTGGGTAATGTTGAAGTATGCTTAATAGTGCAAGCTATTAATCCTTGACAGTATCAAGGATGACACCCTTAACTAGGGTGATGTAGGAACTGTGATATTGTCAATGGCTAAGGAGGAATTGTCACATTTGGCCTAGGTGGAAAGGGTGAGGGTGAAAGGATAGGATTTGGCTTGGTAGACAAATAGAGGGTGACATCAGCATTAGATGAGAACCGAGTGTTTAGAGTCTGTTACTACATTCCTGGAAACACCGACTTTTTTGTTCTATGTTGTATTTATTCTTAACTTTTTGATCCATTTAACCATCCACTTTCAATCTGATCAAGTTTTTTTAATCATCAGAGGACTACATTTATAGATTGTGAGTATGCCTAGGTGACTAGCTAACCATAACAACCATATCTACCTGGCAATTGTAAAATGCTGATGAAAAAAGCAAACAAGACAATTGCTGACCTGAAGGAGGACATCCAATGCCTCACAAGAGATGTGCAATACAAGGTAACAAATTACTCCACCTGATCATGTTTTAGAAACCAGCAGGGACATCCATAGTTATGTTAATAATTTAGAGCCCATATCTTTGTCCTTTATAACCAAAATCATCAATCAAACATGCTGTGGTCCAACCCCTTTTAAAAAACCTAACCTGGAACCCTCTGTTTTTACCAATTTTAGGCCAATTTCCATCATTTTTATCCATTTACAAAACTTTTAGACAGAACCTACACAGTCACCAATGGTAATTACATCTCTTCTACAACTCACTTTACCTGTGGTTACTGCAAGGTCCTATTTTAAGTCCAATTTTATTTTCCATTTACATGCTTCCTCCGGGCCAAGTCACCACAATGTCTCTTTCAACTGCTATGAGGATGACATACAGATAAACTTTGCACTGTGACCTGATGACGCATAAAGCATAGTTGCTGATGTAGACTGCCTACATGACGTTAACTATTGGATGCACAAAATTCCCTATAATTTATTATTTACTATTATTCAAAATCTAAAATTATACTATTTAACCCACCAAACCCCATCTCTCCCATTCAGAATACTCTTGGTTTCTGGTCTCCAAATATTCAACCATTTCCAGGAAATCCTGAAGTTATATTTAATTCAAACATTGAGCACCACATTTCAAAAGCTGTCCAGTCCTGCTTCCTCCAAATACAAGCCATCTCAAAAACCAAACAATCACATCTCGAAAGAGTCATTCATGCTTTCATTTTCTCCCACCTCCAACTAGTCCAAAATACAGCAGCTAGGCTTCTTAATGGTTTTACCAGACAGCGTCACATCACCTCAATCCTCACTTCCCTCCAGGCTTTCTGGAGGTCAAGGCTCAAATCTAGAGGTGACTACTCTTTTTTCCATCAGGGCCCCTCAACGTTATTATTATTATTATTATTTAAATCCTCCCTGTCTTACCCTGTGTCTGTGTGCATGTTTGTGTGTGTGCATGGTATCTTTGTAAACTTTGCTTTTAAAAGTTGGTATATAAATAAAGTTATTATATTATTATTATAACAGTGAAACTGTATACCAAAATTCCTAAAAAAGATTGTCTAAGAGGTTGGAAGGTAGATGGAAAATAGAAGTGGGCCTAAGACAGAGACCTGAGAAACACCACTGGGGTCTGGTTGTCAGTAGCGTGGAAGTAAACCTGTATCTGGTAAGTATTTTTGAGAGAAAATGCAGGTTTAAGATGAGGTGGTATTTATTCAGATTGTTGGGGTCTGCACCAGGTTTCATGCAACGTATTTCCAAAAAAAGCAAATTGCTGGTGTTTGGAGTTATAGTAGTTCATGAAGGTGCTACACTGAGCAGTGCAGCACATTGCAGGTGGAAGAGCATCAGGCGGCTGAAGGTTGTTATTTAGAGTAAAGAATAATGCTCTTGTGTCCCCTTTGCCACAATTCAGTAAGTCTACATAGTAAGATGTTATTTCTGTGGATAGAGCATCTTCATAGACTTGTACTGTATGTGATCATTATAAGGTTTTATACCCAGGGGGCAGAGTGTGCTAAGGAGACAGTTTTGATTTTTAAAGAGCAACAGCATCTAGGTAGCACTGTAGTCCATCACTGTAATGGGAAAACAGTTCATCCAGGGTAGATAACATGCCTCTCTTGGTGAAAATATTAAGTCTATCAACCATCAAGAAAATGGGAAAGTTAGGTTTAGTTCAGAGTGTGATAGGTGCACATTAAAGGACACTAGCTTGTGGTCAGAAATGGATAGGTCAGATGTCATATAGCCAAAAGATGTAACACTAGAACAACTGATAGGATTGAGAATATGACCTTTGGAGTAAGTAGGGAAAACCACAAATTGCTGAAAATGAGCATTGTTAAAGCATGATACAAAATCCCCATGAAGGACATTAATTTAACATGATCTATGTGTATATCAAAATAGCCCAGCAAAACAACATGAGAATACATGGGGCACTAAGAGACAATAAAGACAGAAAATTAATTTAAGAAATCCTTATTGGCTCAGGCAGTCAGTAAACAGCTGCAAGTACAGTGGGAGTTGAACCATTAATTTGTGTGGCCAAGGAATCATAAGTAACCATGAACAGAATATACTTCACACTTGTTATAGACTATCACAAGACCTCCACCTCTACAAGAGATACATGGTTGAAAGATGTAAACAAACACAGGAATAGTTTGATTGCATCAAGTTTGCAAGGTAGGGGACCAAAGATATCTTACTGACTTTGTGTCATCAATGTTGACGTTCAGAGGAGACCGATGGTGTATTTCTGATGAGGGTGGTGAAAGAGTTAGTTGATGCTCAGTCAAATCAACCCCTGTAATATGATGTGTTTTATGATGTGCTTATGACTATGTCTCCCATGGGACTCTGTGGGGGTATTGTAGGATTATGGGGTACTGAGCCCATTGATACAGGCCCTTTGGTTCTTTTGTAACCAAAGTGAGAGCTATGTCTGATGTTATCAGGGTAGACCTCTGGTACTCACTGGGACAGTTTGTAGCCAAGAGTGAAGTAGATCAGAGGTCGCACCTCCAAGTCTGAGGCCATGGTTCTCAGACAGAAAAAAGTGGACTACTCTCTCCAAGTAGGGGTGAGCGACTGCCCCAAGAGAAGGAGCTCAAGTATATTGGGGTCTTGTTCTCACAAGTGAAGGTAAGATGGCGCGGGAGATTGACAAATGGATCGGTGCAGTGCCACCAGTAATGCAGACCTTGCACAAGACTGTAATGATGAAGAGGGTGTCAAGTTGGAAGGTCTTTTAAGGTCTTTGTTCCAATCCTCACCTATGGTCATGAGCTCTTGTAGTAACTGAAAGAACAAGATCACAGATGCAAGCAGCTGAAATTGGTTTCCTCCTCAGCGTGGCTGGGTTCAGCCTTAGAATTAGGGTGAGGAGCTTGGACATCCAGAGGGAGTTTGGAGTAGAGCCACTAAAAGAATCCAGTTGACATGGTTCAGGCATCTGATCTGTCTCCTGGGTGCCTTCCTCTGGAGGCTTTCCAGTCATGTCGAACTGGGAGGAGACCTCCCACTCAACCCACCTTAAGTGAACATATCCCATCTGGCCTGGGAACACCTTGGCATCTCCCAAGGAGGAGCTGGAAGGCATTGCTGGAGAAAGGGATGTTTGGAATTATTTGCTAAGACTGCTGCCAGTGTTACCCAAACCCGGAAAAGCAGAAGAATATGAATGGATGAATAATTCAACATGTGTCTACAGTTAACAACACTGCCAACCAACTGCCAACCAACTGTTTTTTTACTTTTTGTCATACTTCACATGGCCTGAATAGGAGTACAACATTAATATTATTAACCTACTTATTCATCAAATAGAAACAGATCAGCTTAGTAACTGGTTGAGTAAAGATGTGAAAACTCAATTCTGCACCAGGTGGATCATTAAACCTCAAGCATAAATCCTGTGTCCTAGCTGCAGAGGACATGGATTTCAAATTAGATGACATTTGATCTTTCAGACTGAGTCAATAAAAGTATATTTGCAGCTCATCTGTTTTGTGTTTGTGGTCATATTTGGAGGCATAGAAAAAAATATGTTGATTTGAAGTCAGTCAGTAAAATCTAATTTGCTGCTATGTGTCCATTTTTAGCAATGGCTGTGGTAACTGCATGAAAAAAAAAACATGTAAAACATCAAATGGGTATATTACTCAGCTATTAAAGCCCACATGATGAGGTTCTCATACAAGATAATGCAGATGCACTGAAATGCATCATCAGTGATGTAAGTAGGAGTCATCGAGAGTTTTGGGTCTTTCAACGTCAGATAAACTAGCAATCCAGCCGTGGTTAATGAGACCCCAGTGTATTTCCCACAGTTCAGCCCTCTTGATCCACCCAGTGTCTTTTTTTGGCTGATAGTGGCCCTTACTGGTGTTGGTGGTTACACTCTTGGTGGTTGCTTTGGTTGTGGTGTTAATGATGAGGCACCTGCCTCCAAGAGACTTTGGGTAGCTGCTAGGGAGGTGCTTTCAAATCAAGGTCAGGAAGGTATCTCACTTGTGCCCTATTTTCCTTTAAATGACACCATGATTAAAAAACTGAATTGAAATTGAAACTAGAGACTGAGACCATAAACTCACAATAAATCAAGAAGTAGGCATATTTTCATATAGTGGAGTTATTAGCTGGTTTCCAGCCTCCAAGAGCAGTGTACAGGGTACAGTCAATGACCTTTCTGAGGCTCTTGACTGTCTGCTCCATAATTGAAGAGATGGTGTTTCCAAGATCAGACTTAAAGTTGAAAATTTCTTCTGCAGTCTTTTCTGCCAAACTACATGTCACGTCTCATCAGTTCACTCCTTTGTCTTCACAAGTCCCTCATGTTTCTATTTGTGTTTCCTGTTTTATTTTGATACTCACTTGTCTTGTTTTATGTCCCTGCAACCTGATCCTAAGGTGGATGCCTCTGATGTAGGGATGGGAGGGGTTAAACTCCCTCCAGTGCTTTCCTGCCTTGTAACTTGTATCTGTAGAGAGAAATTATGACATGAGAAACCAGGAGCTGTTGGCCGCTAAGGTGGAGGAGGTGACAGGAGGAGTTGGGGCACTGGCTGAAGGAATCTGCACAGCCTTCCCTCGTTTGGACTGACCACAAGATCCTCAAAGAAAGAAGTGGACTCCCTTTTTCACTCATTTCCACTTTACACTATCCTGTCAACTGTTTGTTCCTCCTCCTTTGTTCCCAAATTATCCATGGGGCTCCCAGCTCCTAGTTATCCTGCCATACAGGAATACAAAACACTATTTCAATCCAGTTTTGGTGGCTGGCCATGGAAAAGGAGGTGTCACAGTATGTTGCAGCCTTACCCATGTGTGATATGACATGGCGTTATGCAACGGTGTCAGATGTCACCGTTGAACAGTAATCACACAGGTGGGAAGTTTAACAGGACATGAAGAATATACCAGACAAGACAGAGACTTTCAAAATAAAACAGGAGGTGACACACAAAGACGTAAACTAGCAAAACAATCTAACTTGACGGACCCTGACAGATGCCCTGCTCGTGGTTCACTCCACTCATGGTTGCCTTTGGCCAAGGTTATTTTGTATCACAATTGATGTTGCATCATGATTGAGGTTATGTTGCATCACATGCAACATGACATTCTTTGTTTCTTTCTTATTTCATTGCATTATCTTAACATAGCAGTAGCAATGAATAAATTAAATCCTCTGACAAAAAACAATATGTCCTCTGTGACAGTAGCAGGACAGTAAAAAGTCTCTCTGGCCTACCTGTTGCACATGACCGGAGTACTGGAGTCAGACAAGCTACACTCAAAGGTACGTAAGAGCAAGACCCACAGAAATGGCAACAGCCATTCATAGCCAGGTCTATCTAAAGTTCTGACTTCAGCAGCAGCTTTCACTCACGAAGAGAAGATGGAAAAATGGATTGTACATTAGTTTCCTGACCCAAGAC
This sequence comes from Rachycentron canadum, assembly GCA_038496675.1. Classification (NCBI taxonomy): domain Eukaryota; kingdom Metazoa; phylum Chordata; class Actinopteri; order Carangiformes; family Rachycentridae; genus Rachycentron; species Rachycentron canadum. The sequence goes on from CM076649.1 coordinate 22,815,598, forward strand.
AAGGTGGTAACAAGGGATGAAAAGAGACATGATGGCCAGTGTATTTCTGTTGGACAGGTAGTTATCTTTTTGTTTTGTTGTGGGGAGGAGGGGCTGCTATGCCAATGTATGTAGCGGCTTGATAAACTGTTTCAGCTGTTCCAACATAGACCAACATGTGTTTTACGCATTAGCCAAAGCTAAAATTATCAGCCTTGTTAGTGTACCATGTAGTTAGCATTAGCATTAGCACTGTGCCTCACAGCAGGAAGGTTCTGGGTTCAAATCCTGAGCCTGGGGCCTTTCTCTGTGGAGTTTGTATGTTCTCTCTGTGTGAGTGGGTTCCATCTGGGTTCTCCAGCTTCCATCAACAGTCATCAAAAGACATGCACATTAGGTTAATTGGTGACTCTAACTTGCCCCTTGGTGTGAATGTTTTTTTGGCTCTATATGTTAGCCCTGCGACCTGACATACTGGCTTGAAAGCATTGAGTACTAGCAATAGTCCCATTGACCATTTAGTCATTATTGTAATCCCAGATATGTTCTTACTTGCAAGTGTGCCGTTCCATCTCTTAGAAAATCTCCACAACGCTTCACTTGCTTATCGACTCCACCAATGCTCGTTCATGTATTTTGAGGGAGTGGTTTTGGAGGGATACATTTTAACTTTAGCTAACATATCCTAGCGTATCTACCCCAGCTTTAAAGAGAGAATTGAGGAGATATTCTTTCTTTAGCGTCAATCAGTGTTTTCATGTCAGAATTATCATTTGGTTTATTGGCATTTATTGAGTTAATGAGTTTATACACAGTGACTCTTCAAATTGATTGTTTATTTTAATTTATTCACATTTTCTTCTTTAGAAAAGTAAAAAGAAACAACATGAGCATCAATAACAAAGCAGATCAGCTGTTCTGTAATATAAATATGACATTGTGTAGCTCATCCTGATGAGACAGAGACAGGCGGTGATGTTCATTTGAGAATACTGAAACAATAATTAATGAAAAGATGTTGGCACAGACCCTCCCCTCCTCTCTCTCCCTCCTCCCCCTCCACCTACCCCCCTTCATTTCCTCAGGGACCTGCTCATGGTCTTTGTCTCTTCTCTCCTGTGTGCTTCCTCAATGTCAGTAATGACTGCCTGAGATGAAGACCTGTACTAACATCAGTCTAACTCAATGTGGGACAGGGTCTACCTGGGTCAGGTCAGAATCTGGGGGGGTACCCACCCCATGAACAAAGACCAACTAAGGTTAAGGTTTTCTCTTTGACACCCCTGGTCGTCTTTGTTCTTCACTGTTCTACAGGAACCACACACTCATGGTCCCCTGTTGATGAACAGTGGCACCAATTTTCTTGATTAATCCTGGGACGATTCTCATTGCTATACAAATGTTATTTATGGACACAGGAGGTGTTAGGGTGGTGCTGTCACTGTGAGGCACAGCCAGGCAGTGAGTTGTCTGTAGTGATTGTAAGTTTTCTCCAGCTCTGTCCTCTTATTCTCCACCTTTTCCTGACATCACTGTCTCTATCCTATCCAGCTCCTCTTAACACACTAGGCTAACCCTAACCCTCCTCCACACATCCTTTGTCTTTCCTTTTCTTTCTCTGCCAACTGGCTGCCCCATTATGACTGTTACCATGGTTACAAAGGGTGTGTGTGTGTGTGAGTGTGTGTGTGTGTGTGTGTGTGTGTGTGTGTGTGTGTGTGTGTGTGTGTGT